>CAJNOQ010005041.1:0-16154 GCA_905250885.1 Didymodactylos carnosus | reverse complement strand
TTTTTGAGGAACGATCATAGTTTCAAACCAAAAATCAAATATGGTTAGATGCGCAATAAAATTCTCTATCGAACCTGCTATTCAGCTTTTTGATACTTTCAAATTTTTAAATCCGGCAGGGTCCTTTTAGATTTAATTCAGACATCATCTCAGATAGATAATTCGTTTTGGTTCCGAGAACTGACCCATGAAGGCTAGTTCAGCTCTGCGACTAAGGAAACTCAGATACTTTGTAAAATATTCTAAAATCAGAATTAGAAAACACAAATACTCTAAAAGCAACGTAAACAAACAAGTAAAAGGAATACAGAGGGAGGCAGCAGATAAAGTAGTACCGCACACAATAATAAAGCGCAGAAATGCAGATCGACTTTGGTTTCCGGATAAATTACGACCATTGCTAATGAAATGGAGTGTAGCATTTTGATAACATAATAAAAAAGACGCAATTCCTAGTAAACAGAAATATTTCCAGTTATCTAAGGAATCTGAAGATATATGCAAGCAGTCAAAAGAAGAATACATCGAACGGATAAATAACACAAACTATTTGAATGAAGTACACCGTCCCCTGCGTTCTAAAAAAATGGAACTTTAGTCGTGTATTTCGAACAAGAAAAAGTGTCTGTATGCTTCTTCAAAATAATGGATGTCTCTCATCCGTCTTGAATGTATCTACGAGAAGGCACATAAAAGTCAAATGGGGATGATAAGGAAGAGGTTTAAACAAGAAAGTTCGTACTGGTCGCATCTTTATGGACGATTTGATGAATATTTTGTTTAAAAAAGTACTGAAAAGTCTAAAACGATCAACTCTACTTCTTAAACTTGGTAGCTTTTTCTACCTGTTCTGGAGGAAATGTTGTGCACTTTCGGTTCAAATATATATCGAAATTTTTACTTTGAAGAACAGAAAAGAAAAATCTAAAATACGAGAAGGTACATTTCTTCGAGAGCTTTTATGGAGAGAAAATTCATATCTCGTTCGCTTTTCGAAAAATAGGACAAAAAACTTATTTCTAGGTTATTGTGTACGCTCTACATGATAACCACGCTTAAAATAAAATCTTGTTTTGACCACATGATTACTTTTCTGAATGGCTATCTATTACCGCAATCATTAAAAGAACTTTTATTTTCATTCTCAGTGACATTTCATTTCTTATCTTTTCTTCAGATAAAAAATTGCCACTGTCTTTTTCTTGTCTGGTGGCAGTTTGTTGTATAAACTTTAACCAAATGTCAGTTAATTTACCAAAAAAAAAGAAATCGCGCTTGAAAAGAGTGTAGTACCGATGAAAAATCCACTTGTTCTCTTCTCATATAAAAAATGGTCGCAGAAGAACGAGAAGTTTGGGACAAACCTATTGAATTATTACTTTCGCTTATCGGGTGTGCCGTAGGATTTGGCAATGTATGGAGATACCCGTATATTGCTTACAAAAATGGAGGAGGTAAGATGCGAGAAAAATGCATCTAAATCTTAGTGAAAGTGCTCATAACATAAGTACGACTTATTCATACATTTGTGCATGATTACTCGTCTGAGTAGTCGGTCCATGAGTGAAAAAAATATATGAGCACTCGTCGTATTTTTCAGCAGAGTACGACTCTGATTATTTAAGCTTGGATATAGAGTCACCAGGGAAATGTTTTCTTATAGTTTTTTAATGAAAACATTTCTTTTTTCAAGGTGCATTTTTGATCCCTTACTTTTGTATGTATATTTTGGTGGGACTGCCGCTTTATTTTCTTGAACTGGCTTTGGGACAATTTGCTTCGATTGGAGTTTCAAAAGTATTTCAGTTATCTAGCATATGGAGAGGTAAGATGTTTATAAGAATCTTTTGATATTTATTATGACGTTGTTTCTCAAGGTCTCGGATGGTGTATGGCTTTGCAAGCATTCACAACTTCAATTGTATACAATATGATAATTGGATGGGTGTTTTTCTATTTGTTCGCATCATTTCGAAAAAAATTACAGTGGACAACATGTACAAATTGGTGGAATACAGAAGGATGTAGAGAATTAGGTAAATCTGAAAGAAACCATAGAACTTTTCATCTTTACATCTGAAACTGCTTTCTTGTAGGCAAAAATATGACATTATCTGGAATTCAGTTTTGTGGAGGAATTAATAATATCACAACCAATTGCACTGTTCCTAAATTAGCTGCTGCAGAATATTTTGAGTAGGTACACAAAATTTGTATTGTTTTTTGTCATCAATGCACATATTACGTAACATAGCAGATCAAGAGCCTTTTATTTTCGATGCAAAATAATTCGAAGATTCGTCCATCTCTGCTGTAGCACTAAAATAATGTCCTACAGACTATTTAACACAAATTTACATGAACTATATTGTTTAGGAATTATGTATTACAAAAAAGTGATTCATTTTCCAATTTTGGTCTTCCAACATGGAAACTATCATTATGTCTATTATTTAGCTGGATTTTAGTATTTTTATGTATCCGACGAGGCATAAAATCATCTGGAAAAGTTGTATATGTCACTGCCTTGTTTCCTTATGTTGTCATATTTGCACTCATTATCCGAGGTAAGACTACATACTCAAATATGCTGAGAAAAATGGAATATTTCATTGTTGTCTTTTAGGTGTAACGTTACCAGGATCAAAAGCTGGTCTATTATTTTATTTTCTGCCAGATTGGAATAAAATGAAAGATATTAGTGTAAGCCAAATACTCACGAGGAACTTCTCCAAGCGATAGAACGTGCTACTAACTGTATGTAATTGCGAATACCAATCATTTGGAGAGTTTCATCGTCAGTTGTACTATTTAAAGTTTTTATGACTACTGCATATGGTAAGGTTCATTTTCTTTATTTCTTAGGTTTGGATGTCTGCTATTATTCAAGTATTTTATTCTCTCGGAGTATCATCAGGCGTCATTTTAAATTATTCAAGTTTTAGCAATTTCAAACATAATTTTATTAGGTTCTACAGTGTTCTCATTTTTAAAAACATTTAAAAACAACTTTTCTTCTTCTTCTGCTCTAGGGATTGTTTGGTTGCAATCACGTTCGATTGCTTTACAAGTATTTTAGCGGGTATTGCTATTTTTTCGGTCATGGGTTTCATGGCCGATAAGGTACATTTACCAATCAGTGAAGTTGTTGATTCAGGCCCAGGATTAGCTTTTATTGCTTATCCAGAGGCAATGGCACACATGCCACTCTCACAGTTGTGGGCGGTTTTATTTTTTTTGATGATGATCACGCTAGGACTTGATTCACAGGTAGTACAGAATAATTAACAAATATATACGATTTTATGCTCGAAGTTTTGATTTAGTTTGCAATGTTTGATGTTTTAATATCAGCTGTGCTCGATACTTTTCAATATCTACGACCTCATAAAACGATTGTAACCATGATACTTTGTGCAATTACCTTTTTACTTGGTTTACCATTGTGTGCTCCAGTACGTATACTACCTGTGTATTTATATATTATTGTTTATTGTATGTTTGAATAGGGCGGTATCTATTATTTTACATTAATTAATGAGTTCGTTCATTTTTTAATTTCTTTCACACTACTTTGATAGAGAAATCACGCCGCCTTCCCCTGTAGTACTGCCGAATATCAAACACTGCTTCGGTGTCCTTTTGCTTTTTCAATCGACTTCCGATTTGAGTATTCAGAACTGTAACTGATACCCATAAGATCCTAAGACTAATCGATCCGAAATCATTTTTCGAGAGACGATACCGTAAAAAATTATCCTCTTAGGCTTAGACGTTCATTCGGCACCGAAAAAGTGTCCCTTTTAGACGGTTAATCTCCGTGTATAAAACGTGGAATGTGTTAAAATGTT
The DNA here is from genome assembly GCA_905250885.1 of Didymodactylos carnosus. Classification (NCBI taxonomy): domain Eukaryota; kingdom Metazoa; phylum Rotifera; class Eurotatoria; order Philodinida; family Philodinidae; genus Didymodactylos; species Didymodactylos carnosus. The sequence goes on along the minus strand of CAJNOQ010005041.1, from coordinate 12,303 downwards.
TTATTGTTTGCCATTTTCCTTGTGAACTACTGCATCAACTGAAAATTAGTTTTAGAATCGTGATCACCGTCTTCAAGAGTTAAATATTGGTATGTGGACTGCTATCTGATGACTCATCGTTTCTATGCTGGATTGAGTGTCACAGTAAGACAGTTTAGCGTATTTTACCTGAAACGCAATTTATTTGGTCAATATTCCACTTAAACGAAGAATTAAGTAAAAAATGTTTGGAAATTTTCTGTTTTTCTAGAAATCGCTAGCTTTTTAGATGAATGCGTTTTACATAAATGATGGCGCTAACTTTAGAATGTATTTATCTCGAAAACTAGGCATTTACAGAAGAAAAGAAAATCACTAAAAAATCTTGGTTTAATTAAAAACCTTCGCCAAATAAATTTCGTTCTAAGTAAAATAGTCACATCCGCTTTTGATCTCGTTTGTATTCGGAGATTTCGGTAAGTGCTTTCCTCTAAGGTCAGGAATCGACATACTTTAAACTATGGCACAAAAGACGTCTGTTATTTGTAAAGAACTAGACTATACCATTCGTCTTCATGTGTAGAACTAGACGATCACTTATCAGTATGTATTCTATACACAGTCTGTGCCTTGCATTATAGACGATAACTAGGACTAGAGTTGGCGTGCACTACTAATGTGCCATTTACACACTATTAGTGAACGCCAATATTTACTATTTTTTACAATGCGGTCTACTTTTTACAGGAGTTCTTCTGCTAAGAGATCCATTTTCTCTTACATGTTGAGTATTTTTACATCAATATACGCTTTCAACCGTCTAAAGTAGTTACGCACAAAGTTGCTTTTACTAGTCTTCTTGAAGATTGATTTTCACCCCTTAATAATTGATAAAACAGTAACAGCAGCTGATTTTAGATTCATGTTTATTTAATGATGAACTTTTATTATAAAGATAAAGTCGATGTTTCGAAAATTTTCATTTTTATTTTGAAGGCTATAGAGACGTTTAACACGATGTAAAGCTAAAACGAATATAAATAAATAAGTATACCAGTTAATAAGCTTTTGTGACGACCACTAAAATTGTCGATTTATTACTGATGTCGCAGAAAACTGTCTCTCCGATCATTCCTTTTGATTAAAACTTCAGAATGGTACAAGTGTAAGAATTACAGATTGGTTTATACCACTGCGAATATAACGAAGTACTGCGGGTAAAGCAATGCCATTTGTGTGTATCCGTAAACTGTTTTGTCTATTAACTGTGCTATAATGACGATGCATCAGTGAAACGAACAGAAAATATTTGATACGCATTGTCTAATAGATAACAAAATGTTTTCGAAACTGTACTCAACAGTCGAAAGTAAATAAATTGATAATTGCCAGAAATCATTTGATGGTTAACAAGACTTCGTCATATAAACAAACAATCGAGCATACCAGAAACTACGAGAGAACGAAAATTTTGACTGTTGTCCTCGTTCTTTAAAGAAATCATGACTAAGAGGCTCTAAGCAAGATACATTAGAAAAATTCTGTATTGAACACTATATTGAACACTGAAATTCACAGATTTTTCAGCAGATTTTTTGATAACTCGTAATCTATCACTTGTGGACTCGTAAAAAGTGAACTCGTAAGAAACGTTCTATTTTTTGTTTCTTCCGTTTTCTCTTCTACAATGCATGTCTTGCAGCTTACAAATGGATTTATTCACGCTCACACAAAATTGATTCCAGAGATAATACTAGAAACCTGCTTATCCTCGTTCTTTCACTAATGCAAAGGACATATTTCATGATACTTCTCTCACTTTATATATTTTATAGATACGCAACAAACTTGGCAACCATCATGGGTGCATTTTTAGAAGTAACAATTATTGTTTATCTCTATGGTACTGTATGGCATATTTAAAATATCTCTACATTCCATTGTTCACAAAAAAGTCTTTTGTTCACTCAGGTTTTGATCACTTTATGGATGATATTCGAATGATGATAGGACGACGACCATTTGAACCATATCTGTTTTTCACATGGTCTATAATAGTGCCTTTTATTACCTTGGTATGTGCCACTTTTTGACCGATAGTTACAAGTTTCTCTTTGTCAATTTGTATTGTTCTTAAAAGATACTCTTCGCCACATTGTTGCTTGGCTTTAATCCTCCGCAAGTCGGTTCGTATTTATTTCCCAGATGGGCAAATATCTTAGGTGGATTTATCACAACTTTTGTTATGTCTCCTATCTTGATTATTGGAATTAAAATATACATCAAATCATGGTATTCAACAAAATATGATATAACTGTAATGTATCATCTGGTTTCCATCTGCAGTTTTCTAGTATCATAATTGATCTCTCTTTTTAAATAGTCTACGACACCGCACTATCTTCGAGCATTACAACATTCCACTTGTCCATCTCGTCATTGGGGTCCATTTTTGGCAGAAAATAGACAAGGACGTTATGTAATGATAAATGATCAACAAGATGTTGAAACTAGGGATTTAAAAACTGATAAATCATATGGAATTGATAATGGAACGTTTACTCCTCGCATGGATCGTTTTTAGTTTTAACTGACTAATTCGTTGATTTATTTTTAAGTGTGAAAAAACTTTGAAGAAAGCATATTAATAAGATCCGTTGTTTTATAACTTTATTGATTCATAGTAGAAAAGGCCAGCGAAAAGGTCATTTTAGGCCTAATGTTTAACAATTTGTATTGAGATAACAAGGGAAAGTAGATTGAAATCAGAGGGGAAAGAAGGAGATAACAGTAACAATGAATATAAAAATGAAAAAAATAAACGATACACTATAAATGACAGGTCCTTGAGATATGGTGGATTTATGGCTTATAAATAGATTTAAAAATAATTGGACATGCTGCTTCTTTTTGTTTCGCAAATATAAGAGTTCACAGCCAAAAATACAGATGCTGTCTCATCCTCGCTACTTCTAATATCATTAAGTAGTAGTGTGTACAAGGTAAAAGTTTTTAAGAAGTTTAGTTTTTGCTTTAAGATTATTCTTGAATTATTATTCAATGGACTTTTAAGCAAATAGTGTGCAGCGTCCTCTTTAGCATTCCCACATACACACTTAGGCGAATCGACACGTTTGTGTTTAAATAAATAATAATTAAGTGCTGGAAAGTTTAATTTTAGCCTCAAAAGTAAAACTTCTGCTCGACAGGTCAAAAATTGTAACTTTTTAGAAAATGGTGGTACTGTAATTAAATCTGATTTTAAACTTATCCTCATTTTTAAAATGCTCATAGTGATGTAATCGCTATTTTTCACTATCAGATTATTCCATTCTTTCGTAACAACAGTAAAGAAATCTTTTTCAATATTACTCACTACCTCTACTGTAATGTTCGAATTACCTCGTAAATTATATCGAACACTTCGCCTATGAAACTGAATATGACTGATTAGATAAGCAGGTGCAAGACCTTTTACTAGGATTTCTCTGTAGGAGAGTCGATCATGTTTTTCATACGAATCTTGGAAGAATCTGATAAGAATAACGTACGAGTTTTGCTGACTCTTACGAATTTCTTATGAATTCTTGTGAGATTCTTATAAGATTCAGCAGGATTCTTATCACTTTCGTGGAAGATCTTATATAAGAATTGAGTAAGATTCTTGTAAGATTTCATAAATTTCTTTTGTCAAGGGTTCTCTCCATCAGAATTATCGCAAAAAATTGAGTGAAAAATAAAACAGAAATCGAGACTTTTACCATAACATAAATTGTATTCCAACTTCTTCGAAATAGTTAAAGCATATCTATGTCCACATATCTTTAACGATTGAATGTATTTGAGCGATCGATGTTGGTCGTGATAAGCGTTTTGGATCAACACTAAACTGTGCCTGAAAATAACCCTTTTATTTTAATTTATCTAAAAGCGAAATATATCGGGTTTGTTTTAAGGTTATAATAATTAATTTTTATGTGAATGATTTTGAACAATACGATTTCTTAGTTCATCTTTTTCACAAAGTACAATCTAATACTTCTTACAAATAGGCAATATTTGAAGAATAATCAGCATGTTCCTGTTTCAAGTTGTCCGTTTTATAAATAAACCCGCAAACATTTTTTATTGTACAAGTCCTACGAGGAGATTAGGATCCCTGATGAATTGTCTACTTACGCAGAACAAATGAACTTTTTCTCTGGCCGGTTGTCGAGAAACAACTCTCGCATTCTCAAAAATTTTGAATTTTTAACTCACTTTTCACAGATGAATTACGGTTAACAACGAGTTTATCAACACTTTTCATATTTTTCTCTAGTCAGATAAAAAAAGAGTTCTGTCAACGAGGTTTGAGTATAAACAAAAACTCGTATATCTAAAAGAAAGATGGCTTGAAGGCACACAGTTTGATTAAAAATAGTTTGTATTCCCACGATTTTCACGCTATTTGTCTAGTGAGAGTTTGATTTTTGTTTCTGCCGTATATTTGCACTAATACTAAATATTTATATTGAAGTTATACCGATGATGAAGTTTATGAAATTAACCGATGTATGATACGATATTTTTTGTAACTTCTAGACCATGAAATGGGTCAGGAACCCACTAAAAGTCCTCCTTATATGCAGACTTGTTTTTATTTGCAACATTTTTCTTTCGACTTTTTTTCCCTATCCAATGTTATTTGGTCCTCGTCGAAGGGTTATGGAGGTTTTTAGAAAAGTTTTCTGAAAATTTTGAAAAGTTGGCTTTTCGAAAAAGTTTTAGTTTGCGATTACAAAGCAAATCGAAAGCTACACTTAGTAATACCAAGAAATAGACCAAACATTTCTGATCAAAATAAGATATCTCAGCTCTGAATCATGTTCTAATCAAGAGTTATAAGAGTTTTGCTGGAAGCCCTAAAAGTTGCATCAGATACTGGCGCTACCATATCTTGAATTAGGTGTGCATCGGTGTTTTTTTCGTATTCACAATAAATAGTTTATATTTTCGTAAAAACGAGTTGCAACATCTTTCTAAAAGGGCAGTTTTGTAGAGAAAACATTTCTATACAAGATGATATGTAGTAATTAAGTTTAAAGGTTTTTGGTTTCTTTAGGGATTCTTTTTATTTCAAAAAAAAACCGATGCACTCTTAATCTCGAAAGCGACTTTGACCTTAATACTATTTCGTAGCTCCAAGATCTCTCAGTAACAAAACATTAATGGACATATAACCAGTGCTTTATGGCTCCTCTTACTTATATAACTGATCAACGAGAACAGATAGCAGATTACATGTGTATATTTCGTGATTATATGGGCTATGTCACTGACGCACGACAAAACTATGCCTATGCTTTGCAAGCGATGTATCATTATTAGGAGTACATCGGTCTTTTTTTTGTATTTTTCAATAAATCCAAAAACATTGTCGGAGAACTTTTTAAAAGTCTTTTGAAAACCTCAATTATCTAGTGATTGAAAGCGTCACAGTTGACTGTCTGTTAAAGCCTCGTGTTTTAGCTAAAGTCTCAATGTTTATCAAAAAACATTTCAGATCCCCTCGAAGCCCGCTTGAAATTATCACAAAGCACTGGTTATATGCCCATTAGATATGCCGTAATCTATTAATCATTAAGATTTCTTGTTTCAGCTTCGGAAAAGGCTTTCTGGAGACCCAATGTTGATCATTTGGGAACCGCGAACATATGTCCATTGGATGTGCCATATGGGGTGGCACCTTACCTTTACTTAGCTTGCAATTCCTGTCTATTAAAAAATATAAGGCACGTGACTATTTTTTAAATAACTCGAGAACAAAAGAGTTAAAACGTTGCGGTTTTCACCGTTCGAAACAGGAGACTTGAAGACATGTTTTCATAATCAAAATTTTTTCACAAGAATTTTCTGAAACGGGTTTTCCAGGAGGTGAACAACTAGGCCGCGCGTAAACGTTTTCCAGTAGGATTGTGTTAATTTTTTTCTTGGGCTGATAGCAGGGAGATCTTCTTCAAAATAGGAGTCAAGCAAGACCTAGATTTTTCGCTGTTCGAGCATTGTATCGCATTTCCTACGAATCTCAAGACTGGCACTCGGTCAAAAATTGGTAGCCTTAAAGACGGTTAAACTATGGATAATCGTTCTTACTGAGTGTCGTGGCAATATTTGTTTTGAGAGGAAATTCCAAAAATCTACCGAAAAGCGAGTTTTACGAAAATTACGGTTTTCAGGCGGTTTTCACCTATTATTAAAAAATTCACTATCCACTCAGAAAACATCAGAGCGACTTCAAAACTTCAGAATGTAGAGTATTTAAGCTATTCTATACCCTGTTTATAGAAGATCTCAAAAGAAAATTTTAAGAACCCTAAGGTTTTCAAAAAGGGATCCTCGAAAAGCTATTAATAAAAATGTACTTTTTTATTTCTCCAGTCTTATAATCACGTTTAGCGGACAACATTAGTCATATCCTAAAGTTTGAACGATTACTCAGCATGAACGATTATCCATAGTTTAACCGTCTTCAAGGCTACCAATAATGACCGAGTGTCAGTCTTGAGATTCGTAGGGAATGCGATACAATGCTCGAACAGCGAAAAATCTAGGTCCTACTTGACTCCTATTTTGAAGAAGATCTCCCTCCTATCAGCCCAAGAAAAAAAATTAACACAATCCTACTGGAAAACGTTTACGCGCGGCCTAGTTGTTCACCTCCTGTAAAACCCTAAAGTTTTTGAGCATCTTGGTTTTCTCTATAAGGAAAATGTCAGCTCTCTGACGTGGAATTGGCTATCAGTTCTACTCATTTCCTCTGCTCCCTTAGTTAGGTATTGCCATGCGCTCATTTTCTTTGGAGGAGCTGAGTAAATGGGAAGGAATTGTGGGTGTAATACCTCTGTCATTTCCGTGTCACGTAAATGCCTAACGGAGAATTATCGAAGAAATTTCAAGAATCTGTGAAGTGAACGATGGTCATTTCTCAATTCCTCGGGGAATTATATATATTGTTATGGTACTAGTATAAATTGGGAGAATTCTCACTTCTCAGTCCTTGAATACCCCTCCAGGTACTTGCCGGTTACTTGGATAAGTACTTGACAAGCAGATCAAGTAATCCAAGTACTTCATTTATTTGCAAAAAAAGCCAAGTAAACTTACGTTGGACAAAACTTGAGCAGGTACTTGTATGCAAATACATTCACCAGGGTAACTCACTAACACCACTAACAACTAACATGAGTATGAAAACAGAATGGGTCAACAACGGGTGATTGCGCTCAGAAGTAAATTTAACCGTAAAAGTCGGGCGAAAGTGTACCTAACCGGTGCTAGCTTTATTTCATGCACTACAAGTTGGAGGTGTCAATAGCTCTTGGTGACACCTCCAGTAGCTGTGAATAGCCATTGCTGACACCCCTAGTGGTGCCAATAGCCCTTGTTGACTCCTCATGGTGGTGTCAATATACTCACCCTTTTTTTTCATCATCCTATCGAAAACACATATACGTTCCTTTTACAGTTTACTCTACTCTAATACTATTTACACTGTAAAAGATAAAGTGTAAGCAGCGCATACTGAACTTGAACTTTTTTTGCACACTGAAAACGGCTTGTTTAGTGTGCTTGTAACACACTGGAATTGCACATATAGCTTGTATAGACAGAACGAGAAAAAAGACCAAAGAAAAGAATAATTCTTTCGTTTTTTTTCCATAGAGAAACGCAAGATAAAAATTCAGATTACACAGTGATAATTTGCATATCATTTTGGACTCGAATTGCACACTTGGGGGAATGCACACTTTAATTTTTACAGTGTAAACTTTCCTATTAGAGAAATTATTCTGTTTTTCTGTTTAAGGAATAAAATAAGAAAAGAGCAAATTTTATATTTCCATCAAATGTTCAAGCGAGTGCTCACCATAAACTTATTTCGTATTGTACCAGCTTCGTGAACTAAAATTACATTAATTAGAGGAGATCCATTTCTATTTTGTATACTAGTTTAAAGTACACGAGTTGTACACAATACTAATATGTTTTTTGAAAAGGGTCCCTTTTAGTTTTTGCGATATATGGCTGTGAATATCGCTGATTATCGTTTAAAACCGCAAGTCTTTGCAATGATAAGACAAGCGGAATATTGTTTCGAAATAAAATTTCGTAACTTAGAAACATAATAATTATTTATGCAGGAACCTTTCCAAGTGCCAGACGTCTTTCAAACTGATATTTTGCACATAAGTAGACCTTGAGAAAGTATGAGAAATCCGAAAACGACTTGTCTCCACAGGTCTTTCCTTCTGAATTATGATCGTTTTTCTGTATTTTTAGCCTGTGGCAATGTATTTTCAGCAAATCGAATGAACGACTTTCGATCTGAAATTTTGTCAATAAATAGGTCTAATGACCCTTAGAATTCCTCAAAGTTTAGTCAAACTGATGCTTTCTTCACGGCTTAATAGATTTTAAAAAAACGACTATATCTTAGAAAAAATTGGGAAAAACCGAATTTCTTGAAAATTCAGCATCTCGAAAAGGAAGCATCAGTTTGACTAAACTTTGAGGAATTCTAAGGGTCATTAGACCTATTTATTGACAAAATTTCAGATCGAAAGTCGTTCATTCGATTTTCTGAAAATACATTGCCACAGACTAAAAATACAGAAAAACGATCATAATTCAGAAGGAAAGACCTGTGGAGACAAGTCGTTTTCGGGTTTCTCATACTTTCTCAAGGTCTACTTATGTGCAAAATATCAGTTTGAAAGACGTCCGGCATTTGGGAAGGTTCTTGCATAAATAGTTATTATATTTCTACTAAATTTTATTTCGAAACAATATATGAGGACATTTTCGACACACTCATCGCGATAAGTGCTTGTTTTGTCGAAGTCATCACGAAGTTTTTTGCAGTTACAGCGATAAATAATTTATCGGGCAAAGTAATCTTTTGTATTGCCATAATGTTATTATCGCGATTTATCGATAAACAATCTTTATCGTGGTAAGTATTCTCGAAATAAAGTAATTATCACCGTAACTGCAAAAACTTCGTGACAATCTCGATAAGACAGGCATTTATCGCGATAAATGTATCGAAAATGTCCTCATGGATGTTCCGATAAGATAGTACTTTTTTTCCGAAAACGTGAAAAGTTTTCGATATTATTAACGTTTAGGTTGAGATTGTGATCCAAAGCTGAAGCCTGTGTTTGATTGTGCCCTATTGTCACTTGGCAAATTACCAGCAGAAATGCTCGTATTCGTATTTGGTTGACTAAAAGTGAGTGTCGGCGCACTTGTTAGAGAGTTCGATGAGGATGCTGCTGTACCAAAAGCACCAAATACAAATGAACCTTGCGTAACAGATGTTGTTGTTGTTGTTGGAACTGTGAAATTAAAACTGAAGGTACCATTATTCAAAGGAACAGCAGTAGAATTAGTCGATGAAGAAAAAACAGCTTGACCGAATCCAGTACTCGTGTTTAATAGACTTCCAAAGCCACTTGTTGGCGTCGATGCTAGTTGGGCAGCATTAAAGGAACAAACGTTCGCAGAATTTGATGGTGCTGTACGTGTTGCCTTTTCTCTGAATTTATTTACATCGTCTCTGGATGGCGGCGCTGGATTGGTTGGGAAAAGAAGCTGATGCCTGGGTTTTTCACCTGAATAGCTGACATTTTGTTTCCCTACAAAAAATTTGTTTATCTGAAAGGGTTGTCACATTAGAAGATCCGGATCTTCTAATCTGTCCTGAGTTTTCAAGATTATAGACAGGTCCTGTATTACGTCCCCAAAAAAATACATATTCTTCAGCACTTTTTGTTTCATTTGCAATAAATTCACGTATTTTTATTTCTATTTCATCGATATGTAAACAATAGCTTTTGCATGAGAAACTCAAAATAAGAATGTAGTCAATATCATATGAAAAAAATACTGTTTGCATCAAAACAAGCTCCCAAAACAGTACAATTTTACTTATTTTTCCACATATCAATTAAAGAAAACTCTTTAGGTGTAACTGTATTAGCATGAACCGAGGGAAGATCCAGAATATTACTGGTAGTTTCTAAGTCTGGTAAAAACTTTTACCATGAAAGATGTTTTGGGGCTACGAAGGTAGTATCATCGCCCCGGGTATAGCTAGTGTCTTTAGAGCTTTATGAAACTTTACTGATTTCAAAGTACTAGCCCGTGCTGCCGATATAAGTCGCGTACATAAATTCTTTCTGCTAGATAAATACATATCTTAATATAAGCGTACTAATATTTGAACCAAAATATCTTATTGTTAGCAGTATAACTGACGTTTTTTTCCATAAAAACCTTAAAAACAGAGTGGTCTTCTATTTCAACTATTACATAAAGAGGCCGATGAGGGTCTTGTAATGTGACAACTACTTAGAAGTCTTCTTCAAGCTCCTGATGTGCATATGACATACCTCCTGCTTGTTGTTTTTGTTTTCGTTGTCCAATCGAATTTACGAAGTTCATGTTTAAACCGGATTGTATTTGTACCAGATCTACATCCCAAAGCCTAGTTTGGACGACAATAAATTGTCTTTGAAACACAGCCAAGTTCATTTCAATGATCTGTAATGAAGATTTCAATTCTCTGATTTGATCAGCTGTAGCATCATCCTGACTAATTAATTGTTCAAGATCAAGTTTAACCTTTTCTATCTTTTCTAGTTGTTCATTTTTGTGCTTTACAAACAAAGCTTCATTTATTTGCACACTTTGTTCAATTTCTTTACGTTTTTTCGAATAAATATCATCGATCATCTTATAAATGCCCGTACGCCACTGATCCAAATCTTCGTAGGCTTTATCCGTCAGTTGTTCAATTTTTAAATTGTGAACCTTTTCAGCCAATTCATTTCTCTGTTCAACCAGTGGATGTAGTTGACCTTTAATCACTTCGATGTGTTCATTGAAATGCTTGCTGCAAACATTTTTCTGACAACAGTAACAGAGTGTAGCCACGGATCGAGTACAATCTTGAATATGACATTGGTTTTTGGGCATGGCAAACATACCTTATTATTGAATATTTTATTGCTCAAGAACCACACGACAAAAGCAGAGCGAATGTACCATTAATCGGAGAGAAGAAAAAGAATGAAAAAAACAAACAGTTATATTCAAATATCGTTTTTCAAGTGTTTCTGATAAGTTAAGAAAATATATCTTTCTGTTACACCCGTGACCATAATAAATGTTTCAAACGACAACACTATTTACACGGCAAAATGTGAGAAAGAAAGAAAGAATTCTCTTTTCTTTTTGCTCAGCACTGCGCAAGCTGGATGTATGCGATAAATGTATAGCTTTCTTCCATTTTATAGTTTCGTTGTATGGTAACCATTTGTATATTTTGCATAATAGCAACAAGAGTAATCGAAGAGCTGAATGTTTTAATGTGCTGCTGTAACAAAAGAATATTGTCTCTTACCATTATTCGCTCTTAACAAAAACAGTATTGACAAATTGAAACAAAAAAAAGCGCCCTTAGTAGAAGAAAATATGAGCAGATTGTAAGTGCTTTTCTACAAGAAGATCGAGCACCGGTTCAAGCATGAAAAGTTTCAGGAGAGTTAGGTTTTTGTATTTTATGATTAGAGTTCTGACTAGGAGTGTTAATTTAGTTTTATTGTCCATTTATAATAATGGATGAATGTAAATGAATCATTTACACTTAGAAAATAAAGATGAATTGGTGATTTATATTTAAAAAATAAATATAAATAAATCAAAAAAAAATTTTCTATATTTTATAAAAGTAAATGATTCATTTATATTTTTTTATTTCTTTCTACCTTTACTTTTAAAAAAAAAAATGTAAAAAATTCCAAACAAGTTTTCTCTGATTCTGCATGTAGATCTATAAAAAAAACTAGCTTGGAGAACTCTGGACACAGATATACTCTCAAAATTTGCTGAAAATCAGCACAACTGGAGAACTGCTACCGCTCTACTTATTTACTGCTGGAGAAAACCACTTAGAACTAATATGCTCATTTTACCTTTTTTCTTAATTCCGTAGCAAAGAAAATTTAGAAACACCGAAGAAAAGAAAATTAACACAAAAAATACTGTACCGGCACAGCGATGACCCAACTTCACAAAAACTCGCATGCACACAAAATCACACAAATATCTAAATAAACCATTACACTAGCCCTACAACCCACCATAAAACGCAAACAAAGGAAAAAATCCACCAGAATGCACCTAAGTACACAACTAGTACAAACACCGCACCGCCAAACGCCAGATGGCGCAATCATATAGTATACTCAAAAACAAAAATGTTGCAAAACAATCACA
>CAJNOQ010005040.1:0-16156 GCA_905250885.1 Didymodactylos carnosus | reverse complement strand
GTACCCGCCCGAGTACCTTATACGTACCTAAAAGTACTTTAAGGTACTTCAGTACCCGAAAGTTCCTGTGACATACTGGTAGCAGGGTACTTTTTCAGGTACCCTTAGCTCAGTACATTCACTAGGGTAAACACACTTTGCTTAAAAGACCACAAGGTTAAACGCGTGTGTATAGACTAATTTCATGGTGAAAAAGTTAATAGATATCAAAACTAAAGAAAGGATAATAGTTTTAGTGTTTTACTGTGAAAAATTACCAGCAAACAAATTCGATTTGTATTCCCCAACATTTTATGATTTTTAGACAACAATCTTTGAGATCACATTGACACACAATATTCATGATCAATAATTTTCGCAATACTCTCTAAAATAAAAGTCGAAGTAGTTTCGTTTAATCTGCCATTCTTGAGTTCGCTATTTTTACATAAGTATAAATACATAGTGCTAGCCATTTTCTATCTACGGTTAGATTATAAAATATTTTTAGATAAATCAATTTTTAGTAGTCACTTAAAGAGAATAAGTTATTTCCGTATTGTTTGTTGATTTATATTTTTAAAATAAGGAAGTTGTTGAATTGCGATAAAAAAAATGAGGATGAAGAACAAGTTTTTTTGATTTACACAAGTGTGAAGGCTAAACGAACATCCTTTAGCAAATAGAAAATACTTCCGACATAATCATCATACACAACAACAACGATAAAGAAGAAAATTATGAAGGTGTATTGTTGTTGTAGTAGCAGTAGAAGAAGAACACATTTTAGAAAAATGTTTGGTATACAACATATTGGGTGGCTGTTATCTAAACACAATATAAATAGAAACCAAAAATAGCAATAAAAAATGTTTATTGGTAATAAAAAATAAGTACTGTTCGAAAGGGATGAAAAAAACGATCTGGAAGAGAAATAGTGTCTGAATCATGAAACTCCACTTGCATTTCCAGCTTCATTATGAATGTAAAGACAATATCATGCTGTCCGTTCGTCGTTGCCTAAATGACTTATCGTCCTTCGTTTTCTAACTACATGTGCATATATTAATAAAATGTTCAAAAGTAAACAGACTATACATCAGAATGACGACAAACATTTAATCAAGCATCTTGTCTAACGTATAACATGGTGGTCACTAATTTTCTCGATTAATATTTGGAATAAAACAGTCTAGAGATGATTAGAATAATTGTAATCTATATTAAAATACGTTGATAAAACTTCATAGCTCAAACGTTTGATATAGTGCGGATTGGCACGATTCAATTCATTCATAAAGCCCTTTGCTCTATCTTTTTTAGTATCGTAAATCATTAGATGTGTATGTGACATTATCTAATAATTTTCATTTGTGTTCATATGTCATAAGTAAAAAAGAAGAAAAAAAGAATATTATCATCAGTAATATATAAAATGAGCAAAAATTATAATCGTTTTCCTTTTTATTATTGTCATAAGAAAATCGAAGTGTTCAAGTGTATGACAAAGAAATAAAACTTTTCAGCATGCTTATTTTCCTAAAAAATATTTGTAGAAACAAAAAAAAGTATAGTGTGCCTTTCTCTATACAATCCAATCACTATCGCCTACGATAATTATATCTCTCTATCAGTGTGAACAAAATGTAACAGTTCAAAATCCTCGAAATCATTCTTATAGTTTTCTCATTTTATTATCATTAATTCTATTCATCAAAATCATAAATTTTTATTTGTGCTAAAAAACGACATTTAATTAATTCATTAATTAATGAACATATTTAAAAAAGTATAAATTGTCACGTATTCAATTATTATGGATATTCATCTTAATAAAAGTCTTGGCACATTCTATCAAAAAATAACAAATTTATTTACACAGTCCAAAACAAATAACATTGAACTAAGTTCACCGGCACCAGATTCAACATCAGCTATACTCTTTAACAAGTATCCATCTTTTGTAACATCGTTATCGAAACCATTGAGCAAACAACATCAACGACGTTCACTTGGATTAAAACAACAACAACAACAACTCAATGTCAGTAGTGGTTCTCAATCAACACGTACATCCTGCTCGACATCGTGTGGATCGTACAATTCCCTATCACATGTATCAGAAAACAAACAAGCGCCGCTTACATCCAGTACTAATTCTTCAACTGGTATCACAACATCTCCTATCTACATACAATCAAATATTATGCTACATAGCACATAGTAAGTAGTATGTGTATTTTCAAGTGTGAAAGCCGTGAATTTTGGATATCGATTATGATCAAATGTGCAAGTTTTAAGTACCTTAAACTTTAAACTTTTTTCCATCTAAAAAGCGATGCATGTAAGATGTCGATTTTCGGTTGTAATTATGTCCATCGGGAATATATTCATACCGTATTCCAACATCAATTTGTATCGGAATGTAGTATTTGCTAACTACAGTCATTGAAAAGGAAAGATCGGTTTTGTTTAGAATACATTTATTCTGAAAGAGCCCATTACTGCTGTCCTTTCATTTTATGAACAAAGGTGCAAGCAAAGATCCGATTGAACCCAAATTTCGAATAACAAAATCGATGTATCTTTTCTCAGACTAATGTGACACAGTTTTGGCTATAGATTTCTAGAAATACAGTCTTAAATTATCACCAACAGATCATAATGTAACCACATTAGGCAGAGTCAGGATTTGAACATCGTATGTTGTATCATACAGATCAGGTTCTTAAGACTCTTTGAAAAAATGCTTATAACTTTTGAAAAGATTATGGAGAACTGGAAGACATCTCGTTGTGTAGAAAACTTTGCCCTACAAGACCAACTAGTTGAACAAACTTCTGAAACTTAATAAATAAAGTTTCTCAGCGAAATGCATAAACTTTAAAAACTTCGTATATTCTTGATGACAGATTTTGTTTTGTAGGGGACAGTCTACTCTATAGTTCACTCAGTTCAACTCAGGAATAAAACTTTCTCCTAAAACGAGGGATATCTTCAAGTATATCGGGATATTAGGGATGTTACAAGCCTTGAGACCTTGCATCAAAGATCACATGTTTTCATTATTCAAAACCCCCAAGCTTTTGTGTCAGACGTAACCAGTTTTCTCTGCTGTATCCGAAACCAGTGCTAGAACTGTTCAAAATCAATAAAAAAGTGCCAGGCTTGGTAAAGCTTGTTAAAAAATACAGAGAAAGGTTAATTTTCACCACTCTTTATCAAGCCCGGCACTTTTTTATTGATTTTGATCAGTCCTAGAACTAGTTTCAGATACAGCAGAGAAAACTGGTTACGTCTGACACAAAAGCTCGGCAGAGCTTGGAGGTTTTGAATAATGAAAATATGTGATCTCTGATGCAAAGTCTTAAGCGGTATTTAATCCCTACGGGGTATTTAATACGTAAGTATTATATATTCCAACAGTAATGAATTTCAGTACAAAATACAGACTATATGAACGCATTTTCACTGCACACTTGCCAATAGTTGTAGTTTAAGCTCCTCTGTTTAGAAAAGTTCGAGACTAAAAAAACAAATTATTTATCAGTCCTAACCAGGGTGTCCAAATCCAATTTTTCGAAATCAGGAGCTTTTCGTTAAAAATCAGGAGTTGGTCAGGACATTTTTTTTCGAAATCAGAAGAAAAACAGGAGAGTATTGGACAGTTTTTTCTTCGACAAGCAAAACAAAAATCCAATCACTTTTTCAAGAACATAGTGTTTTTTGAAATATTTTTTGATGGAACAGTATTATCATTTGTTACAGACTGCAGTATGGATTAAGGAAGAAGTTTTTGATCCGATGAATTTGGAAGTTCATTACTCTCATCTTCTTGTGATGAAAACATTCGATAAGTACACTGCGGACTCTTTCAATGTACAATTATGTAGACGCTTGATCCAGAAATTCTGTTTCTGAAACTGATAATCTCAGTTTTGGAAAAAACAAAATCGATGCGGGAAAACAATTGAAAAACAGGAGAATCAGGAGAAAATCTTAAAAATCAGCTCCTGAAATCAGAAGAGTTTTCATCAGGAGAAAAGTCTAAAAATCAGGAGTTTCCTGGTAAAATCAGGAGATTTGGACACTCTGGTTCTAACTTTTTGAACATTCTCTAGAACTAATCAGATGCTTTAGATCCGTCACTTAAGAACTAAAATGAATACTTTATAAATTTTTAATTTTTAACATAAATGTAATTGTCTAGTATTCATGCTCAATCATATAGTGTTTTTGACCGACTTTTTGTTTGACGAAGAAGAGATAGATAGCACGTGTTTCTCTCTAGTCATAACAGTGTAACCACTATGCATTCATACAAATCTAGAACTATTTTGTCCATTGTCCTTGTATATGTCATTCTTTCTCTTTTCTCTCTGACAACACTAAATATGTAACTTCAGTTCAAATAGTCAGTTGTCGAATGTACAAATTTCGAAAGCATAATTCTTCAGTTACGGACTGCTTAATAAATGGATAGACTTAAGAAAGCAATTCGTTATCTTCACAATAATCATGCCTCATGTATATCGTGTACAAAGTCTGAGTAAGTTATTATTGAACACTTTATTTGACTTAAATGAATTTTAGTTCACTAGACACCACAGAAAAGAAACGCCCCATTGGTTAGAAAGGTACTAGGAGAGACGATGCTGAAAGACAGGAAGACACCGTGTTCGCAGAATTTGAGCCATTTTTTAAAACTGCTTCTCAGTCTTAAGAGCGACGAGCATGGTTTGATGATGAGATCACAATCATAGCACAAAAGTACTGTAAATGAGATTATTCACCTTCAGTATTTTTGTGTTTTGTTTCCTTCAACAATTTAAAAAATGATGAGATTTTTTTGAATGAGAAAGAGGGAATAAAACTGGAATTTATCTAATGATTTTATACATATGTTCTTCTTTGAAGATACAGATTTTTCTCATTTTAGTCGATTAATACAATTTTCTGTATATATTTTTTTTGATTTATAACAACATGAGTTACTTAATAATTTTGAGCAAGAAAAAAGTCAATCATTTTTTGGTATAAGATATCAGCTGAGTATTGGAAAGAAGTTCTTTTTACGGGTATACAATTCATGAAAATTTCACTGTTTGTGGAACAGTTAATATAGTTAGCAAACATGAAAATGATTGAAGTAACACAAGCACAAAATTCTGCCATACAAATAAAAGTTCCTGTGACTTGTTCGGCAAGACCTCCACCTAATATAATCATTAATAGACGTTGTATAGTTCGAAAAAGGTAGAACAGGGTATCACCACTCGTGACCTTTTGACTTCTTTCCAAGTTTTCTAACAATGTTTTACTAGAAGACTTAAAAAGAACGCAAATTAATGTTGTTTCTTTCTTGTTAATTTCTCAACTGATATGTATTTTATTATTTTTTTCGCAGTGGTGATGAGCGGAAACAACAGCAACATCAATTTGTTCCTGGTATGGACAGTGATGAATTTCGTCGTCGTGGTAAGGAAATGGTTGATTATATTGCTGATTATATTACTAATATTAGGTAGGAGTCTGTTATGTAATATGCTATCAAGATAGAATGATGTTTTGTTTTCTATGTTCTAGTGCACGACGAGTTACACCTGAGGTTGAACCCGGTTATTTACGCCCAATGTTGCCAAAAAATGCACCCGATGAACCTGAACCGTGGGACGATATAATGAAAGATGTTGAAACAGCCATAATGCCTGGTGTAAATCCTTTTTTTTTCTTAAGCCAACAAAATACTATTTTTGATGCACTTCTCTATAGATAACACATTGGCAACATCCACGTTTTCATGCCTATTTTCCAGCTGGAAATAGTTATCCATCAATATTGGGTGAAATGTTATCAGCTGGCTTAGGTATTGTTGGCTTTAGCTGGGCTGCAAGTCCAGCATGCACAGAATTGGAAACAGTCATGCTTGACTGGCTTGGTAAGTTAAAAGAATGTATAGTTACTAACTTTTCGTTTCATACGACTATTTTAGGACGAATGATGGCATTACCAAAAGTATTTTTACCGTTCGATATCAATCGTGATTATAAAGATAGTGATGACGATGAAACAAACTCGGACTCAGAGTCATATGAATTAAGTGATGTTGATAAGGATGATACTGTGGATGGTACAGTTGAAGATGGATTAATGATGAATGGAAAGAAAAGTAGACACAAAGGTGGTGGTGTACTATTGGTATGATTTCTCTTGTTTAATATCTCATCCGATGAAGTAAACTCGTTTTTCTTTTTCTTTTTTCCAGGGCTCAGCTAGTGAATGTGTACTAGTTGCCATGTTATGCGCCCGTGCAAAAAAAGTTGCTAGTCAACGTTTAATAGATCCACATATTGAGGATGGACAACTGTTATCAAAACTAGTGGCCTATACATCAAAACTGGTAAATAGTAGGCGCCCGGTATAGATTATTCAGAATTTTGTACAAGAATTCTTCCTCTCGCAGGCACATTCATGTGTTGAAAAAGCCGGTCTAATTGCGGTCATCAAAGTTCGACAATTGTATGTTGATGATCATTATTCTTTACGTGGTAAAACCTTGGAAGAATCAATAAAAGCAGACAAGGAAAAAGGATTAATACCATTTTTTGTAAGTGTTTCATTTTTTTGTTGCAAAATGGTAAAAGAAACTTTTTTGTTAAGGTATCTGGTACACTTGGTACAACATCATGTTGTTCATATGATAATCTTGAAGAAATTGGTGAAATATGTCGTCGAGAACAATTATGGTTTCATGTTGATGGCGCCTACGCTGGAAGTGCATTTATTTGTGAAGAGTTTCGGTATCTGATGAAAGGCATACATGTAAGGTGTATATATACTTTGCTATGAAAAATATGTAACTCTAGTCTTCTTATTAGTATGCGGATTCATATAATACGAATCCAAACAAATGGTTATTAATAAATTTTGACTGTTCGTGTTTTTGGTAAGAAAACAGTTTAGTTTAGACTGAATTTAGACTAAAATGTATCTTTCTTTTAGGGTGCGAGATAAATTTGCATTGGTAAATGCAATGTCTGTTGATCCACTCTATTTACAACATAAACATGCTCAAAAGGCAGTTGACTATCGTGTATGTACAAAACCTTGTTTTCATCGTAACATTTTATAATCTTTGTTTTGTACAGCATTGGGGTGTTGCGCTTAGTCGTCGTTTTCGTGCGTTAAAATTATGGTTTACAATTCGTAATTATGGTGTAACTGGTTTACGTCATTATGTTCGGGAGGTACGTGTTGTTGAAGTAAAAACTTTTACACGAATTTTATGTATGTTTCAATCTCTTCAGCATTGTCGTTTGGCTAAAGTTTTTGAAGGGTTATTGAGAAAAGACCATCGTTTTGAAATAGTTGGGGATGTAACACTTGGCTTAGTCTGTTTTCGATTAATAGTAAGTTAACATAAATCCAACAAATGGTTGTTCAAAGGACTCAATTGTCTAGCAGCACCAAAGGCCACATTTAGAATTGTTGACGTTGAACATTCATTTTTTCTCGTACTTTAGGGAAGCAACAAACTTAGTCAAAAATTGTTATTATCATTAAATGATTCCGGTAAAATTCATATGGTTCCATCAATGGTCAATGACATTTATATCATTCGATTTGCTGTTTGTTCAAAAGATGCTACTGATGATGACATGCGTGTTGCATTTGATATAATACAATCACATGCCAATGATGTTATACAAGAATATAAAGCAATGCGCGGTGGACGTCTGTCATCCACGTCCAGTGATTCTCTTGATTTATTATCGAAAGTACCGCCACCTACAACGATAATTGGTGAAACACCTGAACTCGTCACAAGCGTCACAGCTGAAACAAATATACCTGATCAAATATTAACAAATTCAACGGCTGCCGTTGTCCCATCTACCCATCAACAACAGAAACCATCAACACCAACAAAACCAAAAGTCACGTTTGAAAAACCATCAGCTGTAATTAGCAAACGTCCTGGTACCATGTTTACACGCATGGTTTCGGATGCTAAATTATATTTACCAAAGCGTACATTGTCACAAATATCCCGTCAATCGTCACTAGCTAATCCATATGTCCGTAAACGTATTCAAAATGACGCAAATGCTCCTCGAGCTCGTTCATCCTCGGAGCGTTATTTATCGCGGACCGTATCAATTTTGGATACAGTTCCTAGTGATGATGGAGAATTAGACGAGCAAAATTAACTAATTTCGTTTGTTTTGATAATAATAAAAGTTATTATTATTTATTTTTCATTTGTGTTTTGTTGGTGTTGATGGTTTCTGTTGTTGATGGGTAGATGGGACAACGGCAGCCGTTGAATTTGTTAATATTTGATCAGGTATATTTGTTTCAGCTGTGACGCTTGTGACGAGTTCAGGTGTTTCACCAATTATCGTTGTAGGTGGCGGTACTTTCGATAATAAATCAAGAGAATCACTGGACGTGGATGACAGACGTCCACCGCGCATTGCTTTATATTCTTGTATAACATCATTGGCATGTGATTGTATTATATCAAATGCAACACGCATGTCATCATCAGTAGCATCTTTTGAACAAACAGCAAATCGAATGATATAAATGTCATTGACCATTGATGGAACCATATGAATTTTACCGGAATCATTTAATGATAATAACAATTTTTGACTAAGTTTGTTGCTTCCCTAAAGTACGAGAAAAAATGAATGTTCAACGTCAACAATTCTAAATGTGGCCTTTGGTGCTGCTAGACAATTGAGTCCTTTGAACAACCATTTGTTGGATTTATGTTAACTTACTATTAATCGAAAACAGACTAAGCCAAGTGTTACATCCCCAACTATTTCAAAACGATGGTCTTTTCTCAATAACCCTTCAAAAACTTTAGCCAAACGACAATGCTGAAGAGATTGAAACATACATAAAATTCGTGTAAAAGTTTTTACTTCAACAACACGTACCTCCCGAACATAATGACGTAAACCAGTTACACCATAATTACGAATTGTAAACCATAATTTTAACGCACGAAAACGACGACTAAGCGCAACACCCCAATGCTGTACAAAACAAAGATTATAAAATGTTACGATGAAAACAAGGTTTTGTACATACACGATAGTCAACTGCCTTTTGAGCATGTTTATGTTGTAAATAGAGTGGATCAACAGACATTGCATTTACCAATGCAAATTTATCTCGCACCCTAAAAGAAAGATACATTTTAGTCTAAATTCAGTCTAAACTAAACTGTTTTCTTACCAAAAACACGAACAGTCAAAATTTATTAATAACCATTTGTTTGGATTCGTATTATATGAATCCGCATACTAATAAGAAGACTAGAGTTACATATTTTTCATAGCAAAGTATATATACACCTTACATGTATGCCTTTCATCAGATACCGAAACTCTTCACAAATAAATGCACTTCCAGCGTAGGCGCCATCAACATGAAACCATAATTGTTCTCGACGACATATTTCACCAATTTCTTCAAGATTATCATATGAACAACATGATGTTGTACCAAGTGTACCAGATACCTTAACAAAAAAGTTTCTTTTACCATTTTGCAACAAAAAAATGAAACACTTACAAAAAATGGTATTAATCCTTTTTCCTTGTCTGCTTTTATTGATTCTTCCAAGGTTTTACCACGTAAAGAATAATGATCATCAACATACAATTGTCGAACTTTGATGACCGCAATTAGACCGGCTTTTTCAACACATGAATGTGCCTGCGAGAGGAAGAATTCTTGTACAAAATTCTGAATAATCTATACCGGGCGCCTACTATTTACCAGTTTTGATGTATAGGCCACTAGTTTTGATAACAGTTGTCCATCCTCAATATGTGGATCTATTAAACGTTGACTAGCAACTTTTTTTGCACGGGCGCATAACATGGCAACTAGTACACATTCACTAGCTGAGCCCTGGAAAAAAGAAAAAGAAAAACGAGTTTACTTCATCGGATGAGATATTAAACAAGAGAAATCATACCAATAGTACACCACCACCTTTGTGTCTACTTTTCTTTCCATTCATCATTAATCCATCTTCAACTGTACCATCCACAGTATCATCCTTATCAACATCACTTAATTCATATGACTCTGAGTCCGAGTTTGTTTCATCGTCATCACTATCTTTATAATCACGATTGATATCGAACGGTAAAAATACTTTTGGTAATGCCATCATTCGTCCTAAAATAGTCGTATGAAACGAAAAGTTAGTAACTATACATTCTTTTAACTTACCAAGCCAGTCAAGCATGACTGTTTCCAATTCTGTGCATGCTGGACTTGCAGCCCAGCTAAAGCCAACAATACCTAAGCCAGCTGATAACATTTCACCCAATATTGATGGATAACTATTTCCAGCTGGAAAATAGGCATGAAAACGTGGATGTTGCCAATGTGTTATCTATAGAGAAGTGCATCAAAAATAGTATTTTGTTGGCTTAAGAAAAAAAAAGGATTTACACCAGGCATTATGGCTGTTTCAACATCTTTCATTATATCGTCCCACGGTTCAGGTTCATCGGGTGCATTTTTTGGCAACATTGGGCGTAAATAACCGGGTTCAACCTCAGGTGTAACTCGTCGTGCACTAGAACATAGAAAACAAAACATCATTCTATCTTGATAGCATATTACATAACAGACTCCTACCTAATATTAGTAATATAATCAGCAATATAATCAACCATTTCCTTACCACGACGACGAAATTCATCACTGTCCATACCAGGAACAAATTGATGTTGCTGTTGTTTCCGCTCATCACCACTGCGAAAAAAATAATAAAATACATATCAGTTGAGAAATTAACAAGAAAGAAACAACATTAATTTGCGTTCTTTTTAAGTCTTCTAGTAAAACATTGTTAGAAAACTTGGAAAGAAGTCAAAAGGTCACGAGTGGTGATACCCTGTTCTACCTTTTTCGAACTATACAACGTCTATTAATGATTATATTAGGTGGAGGTCTTGCCGAACAAGTCACAGGAACTTTTATTTGTATGGCAGAATTTTGTGCTTGTGTTACTTCAATCATTTTCATGTTTGCTAACTATATTAACTGTTCCACAAACAGTGAAATTTTCATGAATTGTATACCCGTAAAAAGAACTTCTTTCCAATACTCAGCTGATATCTTATACCAAAAAATGATTGACTTTTTTCTTGCTCAAAATTATTAAGTAACTCATGTTGTTATAAATCAAAAAAAATATATACAGAAAATTGTATTAATCGACTAAAATGAGAAAAATCTGTATCTTCAAAGAAGAACATATGTATAAAATCATTAGATAAATTCCAGTTTTATTCCCTCTTTCTCATTCAAAAAAATCTCATCATTTTTTAAATTGTTGAAGGAAACAAAACACAAAAATACTGAAGGTGAATAATCTCATTTACAGTACTTTTGTGCTATGATTGTGATCTCATCATCAAACCATGCTCGTCGCTCTTAAGACTGAGAAGCAGTTTTAAAAAATGGCTCAAATTCTGCGAACACGGTGTCTTCCTGTCTTTCAGCATCGTCTCTCCTAGTACCTTTCTAACCAATGGGGCGTTTCTTTTCTGTGGTGTCTAGTGAACTAAAATTCATTTAAGTCAAATAAAGTGTTCAATAATAACTTACTCAGACTTTGTACACGATATACATGAGGCATGATTATTGTGAAGATAACGAATTGCTTTCTTAAGTCTATCCATTTATTAAGCAGTCCGTAACTGAAGAATTATGCTTTCGAAATTTGTACATTCGACAACTGACTATTTGAACTGAAGTTACATATTTAGTGTTGTCAGAGAGAAAAGAGAAAGAATGACATATACAAGGACAATGGACAAAATAGTTCTAGATTTGTATGAATGCATAGTGGTTACACTGTTATGACTAGAGAGAAACACGTGCTATCTATCTCTTCTTCGTCAAACAAAAAGTCGGTCAAAAACACTATATGATTGAGCATGAATACTAGACAATTACATTTATGTTAAAAATTAAAAATTTATAAAGTATTCATTTTAGTTCTTAAGTGACGGATCTAAAGCATCTGATTAGTTCTAGAGAATGTTCAAAAAGTTAGAACCAGAGTGTCCAAATCTCCTGATTTTACCAGGAAACTCCTGATTTTTAGACTTTTCTCCTGATGAAAACTCTTCTGATTTCAGGAGCTGATTTTTAAGATTTTCTCCTGATTCTCCTGTTTTTCAATTGTTTTCCCGCATCGATTTTGTTTTTTCCAAAACTGAGATTATCAGTTTCAGAAACAGAATTTCTGGATCAAGCGTCTACATAATTGTACATTGAAAGAGTCCGCAGTGTACTTATCGAATGTTTTCATCACAAGAAGATGAGAGTAATGAACTTCCAAATTCATCGGATCAAAAACTTCTTCCTTAATCCATACTGCAGTCTGTAACAAATGATAATACTGTTCCATCAAAAAATATTTCAAAAAACACTATGTTCTTGAAAAAGTGATTGGATTTTTGTTTTGCTTGTCGAAGAAAAAACTGTCCAATACTCTCCTGTTTTTCTTCTGATTTCGAAAAAAAATGTCCTGACCAACTCCTGATTTTTAACGAAAAGCTCCTGATTTCGAAAAATTGGATTTGGACACCCTGGTTAGGACTGATAAATAATTTGTTTTTTTAGTCTCGAACTTTTCTAAACAGAGGAGCTTAAACTACAACTATTGGCAAGTGTGCAGTGAAAATGCGTTCATATAGTCTGTATTTTGTACTGAAATTCATTACTGTTGGAATATATAATACTTACGTATTAAATACCCCGTAGGGATTAAATACCGCTTAAGACTTTGCATCAGAGATCACATATTTTCATTATTCAAAACCTCCAAGCTCTGCCGAGCTTTTGTGTCAGACGTAACCAGTTTTCTCTGCTGTATCTGAAACTAGTTCTAGGACTGATCAAAATCAATAAAAAAGTGCCGGGCTTGATAAAGAGTGGTGAAAATTAACCTTTCTCTGTATTTTTTAACAAGCTTTACCAAGCCTGGCACTTTTTTATTGATTTTGAACAGTTCTAGCACTGGTTTCGGATACAGCAGAGAAAACTGGTTACGTCTGACACAAAAGCTTGGGGGTTTTGAATAATGAAAACATGTGATCTTTGATGCAAGGTCTCAAGGCTTGTAACATCCCTAATATCCCGATATACTTGAAGATATCCCTCGTTTTAGGAGAAAGTTTTATTCCTGAGTTGAACTGAGTGAACTATAGAGTAGACTGTCCCCTACAAAACAAAATCTGTCATCAAGAATATACGAAGTTTTTAAAGTTTATGCATTTCGCTGAGAAACTTTATTTATTAAGTTTCAGAAGTTTGTTCAACTAGTTGGTCTTGTAGGGCAAAGTTTTCTACACAACGAGATGTCTTCCAGTTCTCCATAATCTTTTCAAAAGTTATAAGCATTTTTTCAAAGAGTCTTAAGAACCTGATCTGTATGATACAACATACGATGTTCAAATCCTGACTCTGCCTAATGTGGTTACATTATGATCTGTTGGTGATAATTTAAGACTGTATTTCTAGAAATCTATAGCCAAAACTGTGTCACATTAGTCTGAGAAAAGATACATCGATTTTGTTATTCGAAATTTGGGTTCAATCGGATCTTTGCTTGCACCTTTGTTCATAAAATGAAAGGACAGCAGTAATGGGCTCTTTCAGAATAAATGTATTCTAAACAAAACCGATCTTTCCTTTTCAATGACTGTAGTTAGCAAATACTACATTCCGATACAAATTGATGTTGGAATACGGTATGAATATATTCCCGATGGACATAATTACAACCGAAAATCGACATCTTACATGCATCGCTTTTTAGATGGAAAAAAGTTTAAAGTTTAAGGTACTTAAAACTTGCACATTTGATCATAATCGATATCCAAAATTCACGGCTTTCACACTTGAAAATACACATACTACTTACTATGTGCTATGTAGCATAATATTTGATTGTATGTAGATAGGAGATGTTGTGATACCAGTTGAAGAATTAGTACTGGATGTAAGCGGCGCTTGTTTGTTTTCTGATACATGTGATAGGGAATTGTACGATCCACACGATGTCGAGCAGGATGTACGTGTTGATTGAGAACCACTACTGACATTGAGTTGTTGTTGTTGTTGTTTTAATCCAAGTGAACGTCGTTGATGTTGTTTGCTCAATGGTTTCGATAACGATGTTACAAAAGATGGATACTTGTTAAAGAGTATAGCTGATGTTGAATCTGGTGCCGGTGAACTTAGTTCAATGTTATTTGTTTTGGACTGTGTAAATAAATTTGTTATTTTTTGATAGAATGTGCCAAGACTTTTATTAAGATGAATATCCATAATAATTGAATACGTGACAATTTATACTTTTTTAAATATGTTCATTAATTAATGAATTAATTAAATGTCGTTTTTTAGCACAAATAAAAATTTATGATTTTGATGAATAGAATTAATGATAATAAAATGAGAAAACTATAAGAATGATTTCGAGGATTTTGAACTGTTACATTTTGTTCACACTGATAGAGAGATATAATTATCGTAGGCGATAGTGATTGGATTGTATAGAGAAAGGCACACTATACTTTTTTTTGTTTCTACAAATATTTTTTAGGAAAATAAGCATGCTGAAAAGTTTTATTTCTTTGTCATACACTTGAACACTTCGATTTTCTTATGACAATAATAAAAAGGAAAACGATTATAATTTTTGCTCATTTTATATATTACTGATGATAATATTCTTTTTTTCTTCTTTTTTACTTATGACATATGAACACAAATGAAAATTATTAGATAATGTCACATACACATCTAATGATTTACGATACTAAAAAAGATAGAGCAAAGGGCTTTATGAATGAATTGAATCGTGCCAATCCGCACTATATCAAACGTTTGAGCTATGAAGTTTTATCAACGTATTTTAATATAGATTACAATTATTCTAATCATCTCTAGACTGTTTTATTCCAAATATTAATCGAGAAAATTAGTGACCACCATGTTATACGTTAGACAAGATGCTTGATTAAATGTTTGTCGTCATTCTGATGTATAGTCTGTTTACTTTTGAACATTTTATTAATATATGCACATGTAGTTAGAAAACGAAGGACGATAAGTCATTTAGGCAACGACGAACGGACAGCATGATATTGTCTTTACATTCATAATGAAGCTGGAAATGCAAGTGGAGTTTCATGATTCAGACACTATTTCTCTTCCAGATCGTTTTTTTCATCCCTTTCGAACAGTACTTATTTTTTATTACCAATAAACATTTTTTATTGCTATTTTTGGTTTCTATTTATATTGTGTTTAGATAACAGCCACCCAATATGTTGTATACCAAACATTTTTCTAAAATGTGTTCTTCTTCTACTGCTACTACAACAACAATACACCTTCATAATTTTCTTCTTTATCGTTGTTGTTGTGTATGATGATTATGTCGGAAGTATTTTCTATTTGCTAAAGGATGTTCGTTTAGCCTTCACACTTGTGTAAATCAAAAAAACTTGTTCTTCATCCTCATTTTTTTTATCGCAATTCAACAACTTCCTTATTTTAAAAATATAAATCAACAAACAATACGGAAATAACTTATTCTCTTTAAGTGACTACTAAAAATTGATTTATCTAAAAATATTTTATAATCTAACCGTAGATAGAAAATGGCTAGCACTATGTATTTATACTTATGTAAAAATAGCGAACTCAAGAATGGCAGATTAAACGAAACTACTTCGACTTTTATTTTAGAGAGTATTGCGAAAATTATTGATCATGAATATTGTGTGTCAATGTGATCTCAAAGATTGTTGTCTAAAAATCATAAAATGTTGGGGAATACAAATCGAATTTGTTTGCTGGTAATTTTTCACAGTAAAACACTAAAACTATTATCCTTTCTTTAGTTTTGATATCTATTAACTTTTTCACCATGAAATTAGTCTATACACACGCGTTTAACCTTGTGGTCTTTTAAGCAAAGTGTGTTTACCCTAGTGAATGTACTGAGCTAAGGGTACCTGAAAAAGTACCCTGCTACCAGTATGTCACAGGAACTTTCGGGTACTGAAGTACCTTAAAGTACTTTTAGGTACGTATAAGGTACTCGGGCGGGTAC
>CAJNOQ010005039.1:0-16157 GCA_905250885.1 Didymodactylos carnosus | reverse complement strand
GTATATGACGTCCACATGTCTGCTCTATACACAGACATGTCCAGTCATTTCTATATTCACATTGAAAGAACGAAATCAAAATTTCGATTTTCATTGGTCAAAGCAGATCGAAAAGACAAGACAGAAAGTTTGGCTCAAGAAAGTCAAGCGCTTGACGTAAGAATCTCATGCGCATGGGTTTCTTGAAATACGAAACTCAAGCACATGAATCAATAAAGTCAAGCGCATGACATCGAAAAAAATGCGTTTTGCATGAGTAAGAAATGTCTCCACACCATGAGATTCTTACTCAAGAAATTCAAGAAAGTCATGTGCTTGAGAAAAAAACCTTCACTAGGGAATATACTTTATATCAGTGCTGATTCATTAGTCAAGACAGACGGAAAAAGGAACATGGCAAGGAATGCCACACAAGCAACATTAAACTGTATAACTACTGCAATAAATATAAAGATTCCTTACCCTTAGAGCTTCAACCAGCTGAAGTCTAGAGCCAACAAGAATTTCGACAAACCAAGTTGTAACGCAGTAACCTTTCTTCATGAAGCATCAAATGTTCTTGTTTCACTGGTTCTCTATTTCATTTATTCTTCTATAAAGTCGTCTATATTTATATAATTTGTAAGTAGTATATATTATAAAAAAAAGTTATTTCGTACATGTATATACTTTGATTCCAGTATACACATGTACGAAATGATTACAGCTTTTCGTTTCTTTCGTTCGATACTAAACATACTAAACTCAGTTCCGTTCTGTTTAACGTAAGCAGTTTCAATATTGTGCGTATTTTTTTCTATGATACTACTCGAACTATTTTTTATTTACGAGAAAGCAGAAAGTTGTACACTACCCGGCTGCTTTTTTTGCATTTTGTATACTCTTCGTATGTTTTAACAGAAGAAATTTATCTTAGTGTTTTGTTCACGATCATTTAACTGTCTTGTGAAAACTATTAATCATTGAACAGCCTGATTAAGGGTCAGTTTTTGACCTTTTGTTGTAACATTATAGCGTCCTTCAATATTTTGTCGTTTTCCTCCTCAAGGTGTGGTGTGTGATAAAAAACAATAGCGTGAGTATACGTGTAACAGCAATTGGTAACATTCCTAGGAAAAATCTTTGATGTTTCAGCACCAGATCCTTGATAGATATGATAAGGATCCTGCGAGGATTCGCTCTTTTTTCCTAAGGAAACGACTAAATCCTTAAAGAAGCGTGTAGCCACGGAATCTCAAGATCCCAGCAAGATTGACAACAAGATTTTCAAGGATTCTAACAGGTTTATCATTGTTTTTGAACCAGGATTCAGTCAGGAAACGACTAAATCCTGGAAGAAGCGTGTAGCCACGAAATTTCGACAGGATTCAAAACAAGGTTTTTCAAAGATCCTGCCAAGTTTTTTTCAGGATTATTCGATATCTTGTGAAAAAACTTTTCCAAGATCCTTCGAGAATACTGTCGAATTTTACTAGACTTTCATCTAAATTTCTCGAAGGAATGCGCCAGGCATCTGCTGAAATTAGCTGTATAAGATTGAGTTAACATGTACTTACAAGAGCAGAATTTACCAGTATCGTGAAAGGACTTGATGAGGATCGTTGCAGGATTTTCTAAACAGAACAGAAGAAATGTGAACACATAGAGTATTGATCTCTTGACCTTCAGTTCATGAACTGAACAGCTTACTAACTAGACTATGTTCTCGTATAGTAGTGAAATAAAAAGTGACTTTTGTGCAAGGGAAAAAAAGTAGTTTCGGTATGCAGCCGATATTTTCAGTAAGTAACCGGTATGTAAAAATTTTTTTTCGAAACGTCGAATAAATAAATAATAAAGAAAAATAAGGTATGAATCTTAAAATAGCTGCTGTTCTTATCGCAGCAATTTTAAAAATGACATCCATTAATAAAATTAACATTTTTAGATATGTTGGATTTCTAGCGGTTACTACTTATTACTGTGTCCACAAAGCCATTTTTCAAATAACTTTTGACTGATAATGGCTAGAGAGCTGCAGTTTTCGTCATTCGATAGCCAAGACATCATCACATTCTTACGTAACAGACGAGCTTTTCAAAATTTGTTAAAAAACCAGTTTTTCAGGGGATCTCTGGAAATCCGAGTCATAACGCTGAAAATTCAGGCAAAGCTGAATAGATTATTTTTCATGGACAGTTAGCCGAAGGTGTTTCGCTCTTTTTTTTCTGAGGAAATGACTAAATCCTTAAAGAAGTGTGTAGCCACGGAATAGTAGGATCCTATCAGGATTTCAATAATTCCTAATTGGGAAAAAAAGATTTCTGATAATATCTTTCAGGATTTAACTAGGTTTCCTCGAAGATGTTATTAAATTTCTTGACAGGATCTTTGCAGGATTTTCTAAATAGAACAGAAGAAAAATGAACTCTTAGAGTATCGATCTCTCGACCTCCAGTTTAGATACCGATGAAACAACTTTCATATAAAATTTGAAAATATTTAGAAAAATTTTTTCTGTGGCTTTTTTTCAGATTCGTTCTATTTGTTTATGAAAAGAATCAAATCAAGATCAGGATAAAAATGCCAGTAGATTATTCAGTTCTCGGAATTTTGTTGTGTTTCGAGCAAAAACACAATACGATCTTGAAAAATCCTTCGTTTTATTTTTTTTGAGATTTTGCTCAACATTGGTATTGAAATTCTATTGTGATCTACAGACTTATAAATCTTGAACGGATCCTGACCTGAACCTAGCTAAAAACGCGAGCTTCATCCATCCTTGCCAGGTTCCTGAACATAATTAGTTATAAATCTTGATAGGATCCCGAAAATCAAAGTCTAAATAGTCTCTAAACACAAACCTGCAAAGATCTTAACTACATCCTTGTATTTTCTCATCAAGATGCTGATCATACTTCTACTTTTTTTTAAGGATTCGAAATGCCTGTGCTTGAGCAGTTCAGTGCAGGATACTGACCGAAGCTTGGTAGGATCTATCAATTGAGGATTCTGACTAATCTTGTTTTATTCCTGGTAAAATCCTTCTCTGATATGGCCGTAACTCTTGACAGGATCGTCGTATCAAGATCCAGAACAAATCTTGACCGAAATCTTGACCGAAGAATCTTTCTGTGATTCTTGTCAGGATCCTGAATAGAATCGAGATTGAATCTCAGTAGGATTCTGCAAAATCAGTGTTACGACCCACCTCTCTTAGTGTGTCGTAAGAACATCTCTTTCCTTCCTTTCTTTCTTGTTGCGTAATTACGCAACAGTCACAGTTCAATATTGCACAACCTCCGCACATAATTCAACGTTGCGCAACTATTGTTTCATTCTTCCTCTTCCTATCGTAGTGCGTTTCCCAACTCATTGAAACTTCTATGTTGCGTATGTTACGCATTATCTACGCAATCCTCGAGCGCGCGTATATATAGTGAAGATTTTCCTCTCATTTGTATTCGTGGCGTTTAGTGTATTGTACTTTATTGTATTGTTCTATCTTTGGTGCGAATAAATATTTGGAGTAAGAAATAGACTCATCACAATCAGTTTAGGAAAACATCCGACCGAGAACTCGAACAAATCCTGGAAAATCAATCCAGAATCAAACTTGACATGATCCTTGACATTTATGACGCTGAAAGATCTTTCTAGGCTCTCGGAAGAAATGAACACGGTTGAGTAGACTAAACAGTAACCTTCAAAGATCTTTGCTGAACAGTTGTCTGATGTGGCTATCACTCCTAACAGGATCCCGATACGAAGATTTGGCCCAGATCTTGACGGAAATCTGATAAAATCTTGGCAGAATCCTCTCTTATAATAGTGTGAGGATCCTTGATAAGATCTAGAATAAATCCTAGTAGGATCCTGTATTCTCAACTCAGAAAAATATTTGAGCAGGAACTTGAAGAAATCCTGAACAGGATCCTGTTTAACCTTGAAAAATTCTGGAAACAGGAATTACTAGGATTCGAAACAGGATCCTGAATAAAACTTGACAAGATCCTGGAGATTCAGGATCCCGAAAGATTCTTCCAGGATTTCTCAAGGAATGAACAGGA
The DNA here is from genome assembly GCA_905250885.1 of Didymodactylos carnosus. Taxonomy (NCBI): domain Eukaryota; kingdom Metazoa; phylum Rotifera; class Eurotatoria; order Philodinida; family Philodinidae; genus Didymodactylos; species Didymodactylos carnosus. The sequence continues at coordinate 12,108 of CAJNOQ010005039.1, read as the reverse complement.
TTGAGACTAGGGATAGCATTTAATACCAATCAAACAGGAGAAAGAAATTGTGCGAACTCTGTGAGCTAATCTGATGGACGCGTGGGCATGATCTCAACAAGTAAATCAAAAGCGGTATTCCATATGTTCTAATGAACATTTCCGCTAGCCAGTTGCGTACGAATGATCCCATTGTCAATGGTGAATTGTAGACTGTCAAGCCTGAGTGCTTTTTGGAGCATCATGACTATCTAGTTTAGAGCCGCAACGTTTGGTCTTCCTTTGAAAAATCGGCTCCACTTTGTCTATTTTAGACGATTCATCTTAATATACGTATGGAGCAGTTCAGATCCAAAATAAAATGAGTAAAAAAGCAATGAACGTAGCCTACATGTCTTTGGACGATGGGATACCGATACAACAATGGAAGAGTAAATCAAATTAATTTCAAAACATAGTGTACAAGTGCTGGACCTTACGGCTATTCATTAGAGAATAGCTCAAAAATATAACAGTGGAATGATGTGAATGGGAATAGTCAATATTGACGGTTTATTCCCGTAGATAAGTCATAAGTCAATTTTCTTTCTCGGACCGTCTTCCCGTACGTTCCACAATACAAAATTCCAGCAACAAAATAGTCTCTGATTTAGAGATATGTATTATACTCGAAAGAAGTTTGTTTTTGCAAAAGTGGTATAAGTCGAACAGTAAACCACCTAAGAAGTCGCCAGTTTTAAAAACTGGCGAATTCTCAGATGATCTAGACACAAAATCGCCTAAAGGGTCGTAGCGTTAATTTTTATCTCAGAACTTATGATGTGAACACAATAAACTTGAGAATTTACACTTGCTACACTACTAGAATTAATAGCTTGTCTTGATAATCATCCCTCGAAAAAATTTTCTTTCTTATTTTAGAAATCTGTTCATATCCTAAATCAGGTTATGCTACGTTCGAATTATCATTCGATGAAATTCAATAAAACACCATTGTTGGCTCGATAGAAATGTAAGTAAAACAGCAGTCTATTCGGAAACAGCAAAACGCTTAAGTTCAATTGCTAATTCGGTATTATCCAAAAACTTCGTTGATTATCTAAATAATATATATACTGCCCAAAGAAACAGCAAACGTATTCTGTTAACATCTAATTCATCAGCACGAATGATTCTGCCTATGCTATCCGTAACGTCCAATACTTTCCGGTTCATTTATATACTACAAGTAAAACTCAAACGAAATATGAACAGTGGACTGATAATTCTCCAAACATCCGCTGTATTTTTATGAATGTTGATTAGCTTGTACACAGTTAATCGAAGATTTTTCAATAATGAATTCATTCATGCCTCATTCGTTATTTAATCTAAACTTGAAAGATATTTCGCTTAATGCACTGGCAAGCGAAAGTACATCTTTCATTTGGTTTCAACTGCTCACTGAATGTATAATTCGTGTATAAGCACTAATGAACTGAAAAAAATAAATAACTGAAAACATTGGCAATTTAATAACTATTAATACGTTCATGTCAACATCGATTATTCATGTGGTAACATTAATTTATGCAAGTGAGATAAATTTGGATTTTTAACTGCATCTGTTATGTTTGAACTGATTATTGATCCAGCGATCAGTCAAAATCATATGCTAATATAGAAGAACATACTTTTTTAAATACGGAAATGAAACACTGCTTCCAATGGATATGAGTTTTCAGACTGAACTAGTTAAAAAAGCGATGAAGATAATATACATAATGTTAAATTATCATTGTCATCTAAAGGAAATAAACAAATAAACGATTTAATCGATATGTTAACCAGCGAAATTGGAGAAGGAAAATATTTCAACATTTGGTGCATGTTTCGCCGATATAGGTGAATACGATAAAGTAAGCGTACTAAGTAGTGTCTTAAAATAATCAAATAATAATAGTTCAGCTTTGTGGCAGAAATGAAATGGAGTTCAAAACTTAAAACAAAGAAAATTAATTGCTGTGTACTCTGAAGGTGTTCCAGATGAAAATCTCTAACTGCCTCATGTTCTCGAAGAAAATACTGAGTAAAACATGATGAAATCTGGTTGAAAAGAGATCGAAAGAAGGTAGTGATGATAAATGGTAAGAAAGCTTGTTCGGCCTTCCTGCAATCTTGTTACAATCTTGCCGGGATCTTGGTACGATCTTGTCTGGATCTCGACACTTACCGTGCGATCTCGTTTGAATCTTGCCGTGATCTTCGTAGGATTTCAGCGCGAAGGCGTCAAGATTGTCAAATTTTCGTTACACGAAAAAATAGCAAGATTAGGTACGATCGCGGTAGTGATCTTGCGTTAAGTTTCAATTTCTTGTCAAAATCGCGGCAAGATGAGCTTGTATTCGTAACGCGAAATGAAGTGGGAATGATAGTAGGGTAGATAAACTTTCATCGGATCATAGTAATGTGACAGAAATATATCGAAAGGTAGAAATGGGCTATGTCGACAGGTTTCAATATGAGAAAGCACTTGAGCATTATGAATTATTTTATAAACTACTTTTGAAAGTATATAAACCGAACCATGCAGCATGTACTGATATTTATGAACAAATCGGACTAATCCAATGTCAGCACTACTCAATTATCCAGAAGCATTTAAAACAAACTAATAAAGTATAAGAAATTGAACTGAAAGCTTACCGTGCCGACTATTTTTTATTTGGTGCAACTAATGAAATATTAGGTTTAATTTATTCAAAAATTGGTGATCCAAATGAATCTTTAGAAAATTAATCATCAGATCAATTTTCTCGTGCTAATGGCGGCGAAGAGCGCTATGGGTGGCGGGTGGCTACACCTCAAGCTTTAGGTTTTCATTGTGACTATAGACTGTATGCGTTTATCTAGTTCCGCTAGCTATGGTGTTTTAACATAATGCGTTCACATCTTAACACAAATAATTGTCAATTTGCTAGAAGCTTTATTCTTTCAGAATACAGGCGGAAATATACTTCATTATAGCATTCTAAACTAAAACTATCGAAAAATACAAGATGAATTTTGTACGAATAGAGATTCGAACACATGTAGTAAACTGCAAAACTAAATCCACCGTTCTGCGTCTATATTCTGTAAAACGACTGAAGTTGCGCAATCGATCCGATGTTATCAGTAGTATTTTCCTGGTATGTTTTTTTGTGTTGTTTTTGAAACCTAAATTTCAATGTTAAAAGTTAGCCTTAGCTCGTGACTAACTTCTTTAACAGAACATATGTAAATGAAAATGATTATTAAGGCAACGAATAAGAAAGTTCAAAATTTTGAAGTCTGTGTTAATAAGCTCCTTTAAAGTTCTCTGAATAGCTTGGTCACGGTGAAGTTTCCACATCAATAAGGTCCAAGCTTTCTTTTGAGTGTCACATAGTTCTTACATTGTCACAGTTTATTTATTGAAACATCAGCCATAAAAATACATAGAAATTATTAACTACAGTTTTTCACCGCTTGATTGTCAAAAAACCTTTAATAATTCAACAGCCACTATAGAGTGGCATCTAGAAAACAAAATTGGATTTGACAAGGTTAAAGGTTACTGTGAAACTCATGAACTGACAACTGCCTATTATATCTATTATATTGAGAATTCGGACCATCGATTTATTATAAGCCGTTTAAACTCTAAAAGAAAAATATTTTCACAGAAACGCAAACGTTCTTCTCTGCGTTTGTTATCAAACGTTTTCTTTTCTTCGAAATAACTACATTTAATCACAATTATTTTCACTTGCAAAAAAACGAGTTTGACCTGGGTCAGTAATTCACGTTATAATTACAGCGATATTATTATGCAGTGGTCCTGTGTTATCTTTGCGTTATCTTATTGACTAACTATTTTGTCCATTAAATACTATACACTCTTCTTACGAGGGAATATTCCCGAGTGAGGCACTCCGATTTTGTTCAAATCTGGCAATTTATATGTAATCAAGGATGCTAACTACGAATATGATAGTCCATAGACCTTTCCTAGCGTTTCTCTGGAGAATCGGTTTTTTAGAAATCCCCTGGAACCCTAGCAATGTTTGATCAACATGTTGGGATTGTAGCCTGAAAATTTTGCATCAAAATGAGACGCTTTCTAGCTCTCCATGACCTTTCTTTGCAAAGTTACAGAATTTACAGGAGAAGCCCTAAATGTTCATTGTCAGCTCAGAGATATAGAAAGAAAAGGGAAAATTAATTTAGGGCTTCTCTTCTCAATTCTGTAACTTTGCAAAGAAAGGTCGTGGAGAGTTGGGAAGCATCTCATTTTGATGCAAATTTTCTTTGTATGTTGTTTTCTAAAAGTTTTACACTATATTGTGCTATACCAAATATAACTACAGAAAATAAAAATATAGAACAAAGCCATTTTTGTAACAGCAAGAAAGAAATCGTTTTTCGTATTCTTACAGCAACAACCACACAAGGGGGTTGCTACAAACATAATTATGTTCAAAGAAAAAATGAATAAGACGCGTTTCAAGAGTAACTTTTTACGACAACAATGATAAAGATTGTAAATCAAGAAATTTTTCTGCATCCTCCTTTGAATATTTGTGATAATTTTTTCTAATTTCTTCAAGTTTTTGAGCAATCACAGTGGCTGTCTGGCGAAAGTTCGGATCCCACTCTAAACATTTATCTATCAAACATTGGCGGGCCACCATTATGGCAAAGTGTGGCAGTTGCCACACCAAAAGCTTTTATTCGTTATGGGTTTTCCTGTACGACTACTTTTTTTAGAAGTTTCTTACACTTTTTAATAATTTTGCCACACCAAAAAAGATGACCCCGGCCCGGCGATGTTACCAAACTTTTAAATTCGTCTAAGCACGACGTCAAGTCAAGTCAAATTTATTTAGTCCATGATCTTAAAAACTGACAGGGTGGTGATGAAAAGTTTAATAAAGATGAACAAAGATGAGAAGATGTTTCGTCAATGCACATTTAAAAGCTCGAGAACTAAAAGCAGCTATTACCTCTCTCGGTAACCGATTCCATTCTTTTATAGTTTTTGGTAGGAAAGATGAGCTAGTGGTTTTACATGTAAATAATGGAACTTGCCAAGGACATCGATTAGAAGTTCGCTGATCGATTAGAAGATATTCTGGTGGTAAGTGGACTAACTAAGGAAAAGCGTGATAGTGCGCTTCGCCCAGTAATGATTTTATGAAACAAGATTAGTCTAAAGAATTTTCTCCTTGCAGCTAAATCTGATAACTTCAATCTCTGAATGAGAATAGTGCTATTAGAAACATAATCATTCAGTATCATGCGAGCAGCAAGTTTATGAACAGATGTTAGTAGTTCTAAATGTGTTATGAAACTACTATCATATACTACACAACAATAATCAATAATCGGTAGAATGCAGGTTTTGTAAATGTGTAAGCGAATGAACGATGGAGCTGATCTAAACGTGCGGTTCATCGCGCCAAGCATTTTTTCGAGTTTTCAAGTTGGTATCGCCATGTGAGGTCAGGGCTTAGATAAACTCCTAGCAATTTAACGTTTATTTCTTTTTCTATTTGTTTTTCCGATAAGAAAAGAGGTGAGAAATTTTCTGGAGGTGCTGAATTTGAGAATAGCATAAAACAGCACTTATCTGTATTTAGATCTATATCATTTTTTGCGCACCAATTTGTCATTATATCTAGGAGTTTCTGGGTCTCAGATAAATCGGCAAAATTTTGCAATGGCACTAGTCCAAAGACATCGTCTACAAACAAAGAAACTGTCATTGAAACAGGAAGTTCTGAAACGAGATCGTTGATGAATATGGGAAACAAAAAGGGACCTAACACACTCCCTTGCGGGACACCGCACGTAACTAGAGCAGGTTTAGATGTTTTTTAATTAACCACCACTACTTGCTCTCAATTTGACAAGTAAGACCTGAACCATACTAATAGATTTCCTTCTATACCTGCTTTTTGAAGTTTTTCTACCAATACTGTGTGGTTAACTGTATCGAATGCTTTTGCAAAATCGAAAGCAACTCCTACTGCTATTCCGTTTTGTTCTAAAATTTCACTCAACCTAATGGTAATATTCAAGAGTGCATCAACTAGCTGTTGAAGAGTTTGGTCGGAAGCCAAACTGTACATTACTGAAAAATTTTCCCTCATGCAAGTGGCCTAGTAAACATTTATGAACAAGAAGCTCAAAGACTTTGCTGATGTTTGATAAGAGCGAGATAGGTCGATAGTTCGCACACAGATTTCGCGCACCCTTTTTATGAATTGCTTTTATCAAAGCTTTTTTCCACAATGTCGGAAGACTCCTTGTTTTAATGAAAGAGAAAACAAATGGTGCAGTTGTGGTGACACAACATCAGAACATAATTTCAAAAACTGGACATTAACATTATCGATTCCTACAGATTTTTTGTTTTTAAGCTTCTTTATCATATCATTTACATCGGCTACAGAAAATGAAATTGCACTTAGAAAACGTTGATTACTATTTTGTAAATTGTTAGTTGAATTAGTAGATGCAGAAGAAGGTTTCCTATAACAACTGACGAAAAACTCCGAAAACATTTCTGCCTTATCATAATCTGTGCATGCTTGTGTATTTCCGCTGTCTAGTTGATTTGGATAATCAGAAAAAGTCTTTCGAAACTTGTTTAAGTTTGACCACAATTTCTTTGGGTCAGGAAACTGTTTTAATTTTTGAAAAGTGTCGATATTTATCCTTACGCAAAGCTGCCAAAACTTTATTCTGTATTTTTCTATACTCAACAGTTTTCTTCAAAGTTTGTTGACGTTGTAATTTACGAAATTTTTTGTTTTTTTCTCTGATCAATTTTTTGGTATCTTTAGAAGGTCTAAAAACTGGTTTACCTTTTAGTGAAACTCTCTTTGGAGACACACAAGTTTCTATACATTTTGAAAAATGATTTAAAAGTATTTCGGTAGCTTTGTTTACTTCATCCGAAAGAAAAAACGAGTTATCGATTTCTGATAACATTTTACGTAATGCGGATAAATAGCAGTTTTCATAATCATAGATAAATTTACTCGATTTTTGTGTACGATCTACATTAAATTTAAAGGTTGATTGAAACAAAAAATGTGGCAGTTTTTCTAACTCTGGAAAAACCTTAGTGAAAGGCAGATCCCACTCCTTAGGATAAAAAATGTTGTCAATTTTTGTATTTTTATGTGTAGCTGAAACACTGAAAGAACGCCTTAACGAGAAAAATTCTAGTATTTGTTTCAATCCAGGAGGTGGTACTGCCGTATTAACATTAAAATCGCCAGTCAGAACAAGTGGTACGTCCTTTTTCACATTCTTAAGCAAAAAGTCAAACAACTGATCATAATAGATTTTTCTAGATCGTGGACGACGGTATAGATTACACAATAAAAACGTACATGGGTAGGTATTTTAATTTCTAATAAAACAGTCATGGCTTCTTTTGAACATGCAATCAATGACTGTTCAATATCGTGCTTAACATAAACAACAACTCCTTGTGATTTACGTGAGAAATCACTTTGATAATACAAAAAACCCGGTATACTTAGTTCCTGATCAGAAATCGAACTATCAGTGAAGCTTTCTTGAATACAAATAACGGATGGCCTTTCTTTCAGAGAAAAAGCTTTTAGTTCATCGATGTACTTTGGCAAGTTCTGAATGTTAAGAGATATAACAGATAGAAAATTTTTTGACTCAGGAACAGAAGGAGAAATAGAAGAAGTAATGCTAGTTAAATTAGACGAAACTTCTAGATGTGCAACATCCTGTCACAAATATAAAAAATTAGACAGAGCCTGATACATTAATTGACAACCTAAATAATTTGGATGAATGCACGTCATCTTTGTGCATGATGGGTCGACTGTTTCTCCTGCTGCTATTCTTCTAATATTTTCTTTTGTGAATACATTATATAAAGGCCGAATTGTCCAAATAAAAGTATATCTCCAGCAGTTTCTTCGGGCGTCGATGACGGCTAATGCTTAGAAAAGGGAAAGTCAGTGACGTCAGAGACATCTCTGTGCATAATTTCATTGTTGTACAGTTCAACAACAGCACTAGCTATATTCAATGCAATTTTTAGCACTATGTCAATTGTTATTTTTCGAATATTTTTTTTCTAAGTAGTCAGCTAGACCCTGTTTATATCTCGGCATAAACAGCAACAAATCTCCGTTTTGGTGATCGTACAAATGCAGCAGCGGTCCAGTATTTGGAATTCCCATCTCGGTTATTTTACGATGATAATGAGCTTCCAAGTACTGCAAATTTGGATCACTCACAGACAAGGATCATTTTATTTTCTTAACAACCAAATCTTTGTTATCGGCCCATTCAGCTGAAAGCAGAGAGAAAAACGTACCATCACCAAGTGATGGTTCTTCGACAATTTTGGGCAAAAGGTTGTATTTTTCTAAATCACTCGCTGCAACTAAACGGCATTCAATACGAGCGAAAGCGCCTGCATATTGATTAGCTAAATTATTAGCTATTTCCATTAACGGTAAAGCATCGACGGCTAGAAGAAAATGCTTCTCAATATTTTCGTGGAGCTCCTCTTTTTGATATTTACTCCAGAGATCAAGTATTTTATTGACATTTGTTTTTTGAAAGGCTATTCCAGACTGGATTTCTGCTAAGCATCGATGAGCTATATCTGTTTTATCCATATGCTTTTGGCTGGGCCTTCCACTACGTGTATTTTGTTTTACAAGCACTTTGAGTTGCGATTCATAGGATGTGTCTGCTGGATCAAATGTATAATCATCAGTATCAAGTAAAATTTGGCCAACAATCAGATTTTCACCCAAGATACTTTCCAGTAAATAATAGTGTCCCGAACTCCTACTGTCCGGTCGCAATATGTCACCCAATTTACTACGTTGTGCAGCAACTAAAAATTCATTTCTATCGGTATTTTTAGATAATGACTGACCTGAGGCTATCTCGAAGACAAACTGATGAGTGCAGCTGATAAGTTCGAATTCGATTATTTCCTATTGTACAGTGGCTACAATAAAGTCTCGAATGCGCGAAGCATCGGTTTATTTTGCGGAGCGGTCAGTTATAGAATTCATTTCATTACTGAGCCGTTCCAGAATATCCTCGTACAATTTTCTTAACATGCCAAATTTACTTTGTTGCTCTATAAAATAGGCGTTAACTGACAACTGAGCTTCTCATTTTAACGTTCGTAATTGATCTACTTTAGTTATTAAACCAACTGAAAACGAGATCTAATGCTGGTTCACTTTAGCCATTATTATTAATATACGTGGAATCATGAACTAATTGCCTAAAATTTAAGAGCTCGCAAAAATTAAAACACTTTTTACCAGCTGATTACTATGAAAGTCACTCTGCTGCTTACCTGCACCGGCAGTGCCGATTGCCAAACACGTGCCATATCCAGAATGACAGGCCAAATTGCAAACCCCAATTCCAATTGTTCCACTTAATAATTCTCCTTGACAAAGAATAAATTTATCCGCGAGAAGAACTATTGCGAAAAGAAGTTTTCACGCCATCTCATGCAACGTGAGATGTAGTGAGGGACGTAACAGCTGACTTTTTGAAAAGCAAATATGAATAAAACAAAAGTATCAGTTGCCGAAAGATTAAATATTTTTATTCACTTGTGATCAATCAAAATGTTTTTGTGAGAATTTCTTAATGAAACAGAATAAATTATTCGTGTTACATGAGTAGTTCTCATCTGATGGTATTTGTTACATATATGCCCTTCCACTATTAACGGAAGCCGTCAAAATTATGATCGTTGCAAACGGAGTTTGGAGCAATATATGACTAAAATCTATGCAAAATTCTCTATCTTTTAGCATCCAAATGAAATTTTCTGATCAACCGAAACCTGAGAAGAAAGCCTTGAAAAGACCAGCAATTTAATCTGGACCACCAGTCTGAAGTAATCTCAAAATTTTCGACAGAGAAGTGTCGATCTCATTAGCTCTCTGAGAAATCTTTATGATTTGTTAAAAATTTCTTCTTATAGAACTAAGCCCAAGAAATTTCTAACAAATCATAAAGATTTCTAAGAGAGCTAATGAGATCGACACTTCTCTGTCGAAAATGTTGAGATCACTCAAGTCTCAGTTGTTTTAGAAAACTTCTGAAAATCTCAAGAAAACAAAGATTTCTACACTTTTAGCGCGACCTGCATGCAAGTCGAGTAAAACAAAGTATTTTCCGAAGGTTTCAAGTAGTTTGGTTGGATTTTGAGAGAGATATAAATTGTCTATTCAGAGGTTATTAAATATGAGTCATAGTGACCTCTTTATTTAATAGATTGCATTTATTTCAGAAGCGATTTTATTCCTTTTTACCTTCGCTGTGCGGAGCTATTGTGCATTCTACTTCATCATAGAAGAAACAATTTTTTGTTTGATAGAGAAATTAATTATCTAGATCCTGACAGAATTCGACTTTTTTAAACTAGGCCTTCCTTTAGTGTACACCTACAACATCTTTGAAAACCTTCAAATGGTTTTGCGAGTTTTAGAATTAGACAATTCTTTTATAATCAAGAAATTTGAAAAAGTGGCTGTTTCAGGACCTATATATAGGGATTCCGTGACTATTAAAGCAATTTCTCAATCTCTGTTTCTTACCTTCCGTTGGTCTGTATTCAGAAAAGTCTTTTTTGCAATAATTTATTGTATTATTCATAATATATATTAAAATTATTTAATTATTTACTATCGCACAAATACAAATTATTAACGCAATCATTTAGTTTATTTCAAACAGGTTTCGAGTACACTTCAGTATTGAAACATGGCGACCCATACTATCATAGAGGAAAGAAAAAATAAAGTATTTTTAGAAGATTCTGCAAGTATAGACCAAATATACAACGATCTTAGTGAGATTGATTTAGAAGCCGAGAAAATTCTACGAAATCGTGTTAATTACAATAGCCAACTTGTTTCTAACGAGGAAAAGCAATATTATGATCAGCAAAATTCTTCATAATGGTATCAATTAGCACCACGTCTGTGAAATCGTGGCATTTCTAATTACAAACAATCTTTTCAACCTCAAAAAGCAGTAGATAATCGTGGCTATACTTTTTAAAACAGGCTTAAAATCAAATGCGCCTCTACAAACTCTTGTGTTTACTAATTCTATGAAATCAAAATTGCACAAAGCTGTTCATCAAAATCGCGTATCTCTCCTATCGGGAGAGAAAGTGCATTACCGTTTTTCTCGTTTTCTTAGTCTTAGATAAACCTGGTAGGTGTGAGACGTCTTATTTTGTAGCTAAAAGTGTGCTCTGCAACTTCCACTCGAGGATCAGGTGGAAGTTGCTTTTGTTTTAGTGGAAAACGAGAAGCAATAGGCATTTTCTTTTTCTGCACGTATTGAAATGCATGAAAAAAGAAAATGCACGTTGTCTATACACACTGACGTAGAGGAAAGCAGTAGTAAGTTGAAAAAAATAATGTCACATTGTGAACCCTGTCCCGATACATATACACTGGACAACGAAAATGGATAAAGCTAATCGTATTGTGAAGCAACTTTCTGTTCGAATCTCACAACTACCTGCTGTATCTACTGATCCTACCTCTAGCGCACGAGATGTAAAAACAAGACGCCTCTAACATGTATCTAAGACTAATAAAATGAGAATAACGGTAAGGTATTTTCTCTTTGGGTAACAGAGATACCCTATTTTTATGTGTTGCATGTTTATTTGTCACCACTAAATCTCGATTATTTTCTAAAAATTAATATAGCAAAAGGTGGAGTTTTTTCAGTGGAGTAAGATCTCGTCATAAGTTCGTGTAATCGAAATATTCTCCACACCTACGGTTTGACCAGAGAATGCATAACATTAGTGATTGAGATTATTGTTGCAAATAATTAACTTCGTTTGTTCGGTCAACAAACGGGGATTAATCTACCAGACACGGTGAGATAAACATCACTTGACAGTTAGGTTCTTTGATCAATGTCTTTTATTATTACTACATGTGGTATTTACAAGTTTTTGCATACTGTTGTCTCATGGCGAGTTGCTTAAAAATTTCATCTACTGCATCATTCGGTTGTGATACAAAATTTTCATTTTCAAGTGAATATAAAAAATGT
>CAJNOQ010005038.1:0-16166 GCA_905250885.1 Didymodactylos carnosus | reverse complement strand
TCCTTTTCTCTAAGACTAACACAAAAAACCACAAAAAATTCATCTACCTTCCCACCCCCCTGGAAATAATGTTTCGATCGAGCTCAAAATTTGTGGTCAAATTTTGAGCTCGACAAACGAACATTTTTTCAAGGGGTCTTAATGTGACTGGATGAAAATCAGAGTTTTCTAGAAAACCCATAGAAGAACATGTCACAAAATTCTGGACAAAAATACATCGATTTTTTTTTCGATGTTCTATCCTTGTTATAAATTTCACCCCGATCCGACATCGGCGTCCCCGATTTCCAAGAAGGTCAAAAAAGAGGTAACTAAAGTCATACACTGTAATCTTGAAGTCATTTTTATTTTATGGAAAAAGTCGACTCAAAATTCGCCGAGGAATTTCCAGTTGATACAAATTGTTGAATTTCTACTTCCCAGAAATTCCATTTGAATTTCTAGAAATAATTCCCAAAAATCTCGAAATTCGTTTTTTGATTTTCTATAAACTAGAAATTTGACATCGAATTTCCGGGTTCCCTGGGAATTATTTATAGAAATTCGATTGATTTTCCAGAAAGTGAAAATTTGCCCAGGAATTTCTAGGCCAACTATTTATTCACCTTTTTGTTTTGCAACCAGTTTAGCTATAAGAGCGTCACGTAACTACACTCACATTACACTTGCATCAGCGTTGACAGTTTCCACTTTAAATCACAATTCTGTCCATGCCAACAAGCATTTTGATTTAGGCAGAGACACACATTTAGTATGTATTAGTAAAAAGCTTTCAATTTGAGCTAAAGAATGCTGAGAAAAAAATAAAAATTTTTCCTAAGTGGTTTTCCAAACGACTAAGGTTAGTAAAATGAGGGTCCCCTTCACATCCCTCTTTAGAATTAGACCAAACTTTGACAGAGTGTTCTCCTATATGATAGTTATCCCTACAGATAACACAAATATTCACGGGCTTAGATATTATTTGTTCAGATATTTCCCATTTTTCTCGGTTCAGAAATGTTTTTATTCAATAAAAATGACATATTCAGAATCAGCGGAAGAAATTGCATCGTATGATGGGCGATTAGTAGGTTATTCTAAGCAAAAACTTCTTAGATCGTACGAAACACTAAAGTCGAAGCATAGTGTAACAATTTTGGCTAAGGATATTGATATTTGCTATAGAAGCAGTCCGAATCTATAAACACTTGTTGTGTAGGTTTTCAGATATGCTCTTTCTAATGGTGCGCTTTATAAAGTTCCAGAGTACTGATGTATGGGTTTTCGGAAGACCTGATCTCTGGAGAACCTAGATGAAAGTCTCTTTGAACTTTGTAAAGCACACCATTAGAAAGATCATATCTGGAAACCTATAAAAAAAGTGTTTATAGACTTTCGAACCGCTTCTATAGCAAATGTCTGCCTGGCCTATGGAAAAATCAAGAGGGGAACAGCAGATTTTGTGACTTTTGTAATCTGGGCTCCGTTCCACAGACAATCAATTTTTTTCAAAGTTTGTTGTACTCCTGGAGACTCCTTGGTATTCTTCGTGACTTCGCTGAACCCGAAGTATTTTCCTGACTGTTTAGTAAGTATTTTCCCGCGTTTTTTTCGCTTAGCCCTATTTTCAGTCATTTTTACAGATGTTCGGGATTTCATCGGCAGACTCGCCAAGGAGTTGCTAGCTTATAGAAAATCAAAAAGGAATTTCTACTTTCTTGAGAATTATTTATAAAAATTCAACGTCGATTTTCTATAAACTGTAAATTCTTTGGCGAATTTCCAGCAATTTGAAAATTATTTATGGCAATTCGAGGACGATTTCCTAGATTGTCAGAAATTCAATTTTCTGTAAACTGAAAAATCTTCGAGGAATTCCTACAGGTACTTGTTGAAATTCACCGAGTATTTTCCATGAATAATTTTCAACCTTACAGTGTAGTCATCGCCTTTTTAGTATATAATATCAAATCGAGGCTACTAGCACTTCAAACAGGAGAGAAATCTGAGAAATTGCAACATCTACCTTTCAAAAAATAAACGATTCGAAGAAAAACGCCGTGCATTTTACTGTAGGGCTTATAGGAAAATGCCTGTAACATAGAGTTGTACTATGTGTCTCATTTTGACTAGAAAAGCTTGCTCTACAAATCTACGCGTTTAGAAAATAATTTAATTGCATAAGTATGCGAATATTTTTCTTGTTCAAGCTTTTCAAAAGAAACTCTTTCTCTCTCAGACTGTGAAAAATTTTCCGTGAGACAGACAGAGATATAAATTCTGAAAGTGGACGACACGTGGGACTATCCGACTATGTATAAATCTCAAAATTAATTTTAACAGAGGAAGGATTTGTAATCGTTACGCTTTGGGTCGCTTACCAGTATTTTTTTGTTTATCTGGTGTCATTTTGTATATGCGTTGACGGTATCAAATTGATTAATTTAATTGGCAAATTGGCAATTTTATAACATATTGTTGTTGCTGTTATAGGACTGCTGTTGAGTCATCTCCCAAAAAAAATGAGACAATTTTAATTTCTTGAAAATGTGAAAATAAGTATTTCTATATTTCAAGTACATGAACTGTCGATCACTCTCACATATATCACTTATTAAAAATAATCCTTATACGGTATTTTATATTGTTCTTTCTATAAAATTTGAATTTGATTCATTGTTTTATTATAAAGACAAATAATTCTTTCTGCAATTTAGGATACTAAATGATATAATAATCTATAGAGTAAAAGACAATACAAGAAGAAAATATTGGATATGAAGTAAAATTGCATTTTAATTAAATTTATTAATTTGTTCTTCAATGAACTAACTAGAAACTATATAAGACGATACCATTCATTTCTTTTCTCTTTTTCTTCTCCCTTTTATTTTTTTAATGTTATTCTTGGTTTAAATAAATGAATGAATGACGTTTAATGCGTATATGTTTTAACATTACAGGTATCGAAGGAAAAAAAGAGTAGAAAAATATTCATTAATTATTTGTAAGTAATAATAATAATAGTATTTAAACTTAATACACGCACATCTTGTGTTTATTTGTCATATAGACACATAGACGAACAAACAGTGCAATTGATCATTTATTATTTATTTATTTTTCAATGATTATCATAATAACACGCGGAAGTTCAATTTAGACTTGATATCTGACTTAAAAAGTCAATGGATCATGTTTGGTTTTTCAAGAATAAAAAGTACAACGTTATATTTGTAAGAACAACTGGATAATGAGTGAGTCAAGAAAATATTGGTCACTTTTGTTTTCTTTCTTCTCCACTAAAGGATAATTCTATGAAGTTACTACCAATTTATACACGATTTTTGTCGCATAAGCTGAAATTCTATTTAATGGAAGACCCATGAGTAGGATAAATATTGACAAATATTGACCGAAAAAGGTCATACAATACCAGTATCATTGGCATTTGCGATTTTTTGCGTTATGAGTAACAGGATCAGAAAATTTTCTCGTATAAAAAGTCATCTGGAAATTCGAGGATTATATAGCAAAAAGGAAAGAGTTTTCTCGTGATATGGTTGAAAAAACTTCGTATTCCTTCATGTACTTCTAGAAAGCTCTGCAAAAAGTCGGTTTTTAGTCTTTTTACATATACTATGAAAGAATCAAAACAAAAGGAATAATCCAACCTAAATAGTGGAGTAGAATCGTCTTTATTCTCAAGACATCATCAGTCAGACTGATATGCAAAAAGTGAATTCTAACACAGAAAAAGAAAAATAACACGCGTACAGAACAACTGTTGTTCTAAAACAACAGTTGTTCTACATGCGTGTCATTTTTCTATGTTAGAATTCACTTTTTGCATATCAGTCTGACTGATGATGTCTTGAGAATAAAGACAAAACGTCTTTATTCTGAAATTAGTCATTTCAACATGAAAAAAGTGATTTTATACGTAATTTCTATTATAAAATTTTTCAGTTTAAACAAAGATTCAGCAGAATCGTCCTTCTACACTGTATTTGACGGTGTGCAAATCAATCGGGATAGTTTTTAAATAGAAATACGGTAATCCGAATATATAACGAGATTTTAGCCTTTTTTTGCAATTATGACATCATTTTTCTCGACAAAAGTATTTTTTTCAATCGTCTAGACCGCTAAGATTGCCGAAGTACACAAGAATTCGTTTTACTCACGCAGTTTCAAAAGTGACCCAAATTCAAGTATAAATCGCACGGGAAATCTCATTTTTTTTCAGACCCCATGGACAAAATTAATTCTTGTGTATTTTGACAGTCCTAGAGTCGATATTTGTCATAGATCTTTCATTAAATAGAGTTGATGAGCTTATTCGACAAAGACGCATATAAACTGATAGTGACTTCATGGAATCACTCTAAAGTATGAAGACTCTTTATTGTACTGCCAAAAGATAAAAATTAGAGACAGAAATTAGCTGTTATGCTAAGATCATCTTTTAACAGTGACAACATTTTCTGGAAAAATATTTATTTTTCAATGAACAGAACGGCAATGAAGACTAATCTGTTTACACAAAATATTTTTGATCAATAACTAATAGAAACATTAAGGAATAATTAATTAGATCAAATATATACAAAGAAAACCAATATGGTCGGTTTCTTTTCTTGGAGTTATGCGTCATACCTGTCATTATGCTGCATCACTTTTTTCCTATAATGAAGTATCGTTTGAATACCGGATATACAAGGTTTTGTAGAGCGGAAAATTCTCCGTCTTTTGTCAATAGAATTGAGTCTTTATACTTTATTTTCGAGCGAAAAAACAAAGAACAAAAGCCATCCACTTTTTTTAATAGTCCACTCAATAGAAATGTCCTTTTGACATTACGTATCAAGATGTACGTAGCGAGATGTGCTAGCGCAGGAAACAAGCAAAAAGTCCATTAATAATCAAACAGAGTGAAATAGGCACATCAGGAAATGAATAGAGAGATATGAGTAAAAATATCACCTGATCTCTCAATGAAAGCCAACTTTATCCAGGTCTAACCACACAACTGAATTTCTACTTAGTATTTCTCTATTTTATTTATGTATTCAGCAGTCTTTTTTGACGGCAAAGCGCTTTGAAGCTTAAAAATATTTTTGGCAACTATGAGAACCAACAACAAACAGGCAATATAATAGCATAAGGAATTTTACTTGTTTATGTACATTTTTCATGGATGAATAAATTGAATAAGAAAAAAGTGCATTATTTTCACCTTCTTATATACACCTCAAGTAATAAACATTAGACTCATTTCTTTTTCTCATACGCTCTAATAAATTTCAATTAAACGTCAGAAAAAGATGAACCATTCCAAAAAAAGACAAAAAAAAGGCTGAATTGAGTTTCATAAATACTCTTAATGTGTTAGAGACAGCGCAAGAAGCTCAAGTTCAAAGATTTATCTATCACACCCCTAATAAAAAGTCTAAGAAATAGAAATCTTTATTTTATTCAGATGCACGCAAAACAACATACTTGTTATGTTTCTAATAGAATGTCATTATTGATTATTTTAACTAGATACATGCATATGTAGTATTAAAAAAATTAAACTCTATCCAACTTTTCTGCATGATAATCAACAGCTATCAGAGACAATTAATTTAGAAAACCAAACAAAAAATCAAATCTATCTATATTAATTAATATACAGAAAAATATATTTTAATGTATATCAATCTAAGAATAATTGTGAACAAATTTATAATAATGATGATGATTTTATCTTTTCTCATGTCCACTCACTAATTTACAATTCTCGAATATTTTCTTAACAAAACTGGCAAATGTAAGAGCAACTTTTCAATTGATTTTTTTTATTCTTCTAAAATGTGTCGAGATAACTGATTGACGTACGCTCTTTTAATCAACAATTTTTATTTAATTGTTTCCTGTCTTTAAACATAAGAGGGGAGGAGAAAGACAAAGAGAGAGAGAGACAAAAAAAGAAAAAAAGAACGACAGATAGACGGTGAATGTAGATAGTCTATAGATGTGAGGGAAAAAAAAACAATATGTATTGAACTACTTTTAACTTATATAGGAAATAATTTATTTACGATTTAACTAGTTATACTTATATGTTTCCATCGTACAATTGTATTTAGACAATACAATAGCAAATTGAGCGCAGTTCAATTTTACACAACATCAGTATAGACAAAACGAACTGTTATATATTCATTCTCAAAAATAAATCGATACAAGATTTCTGTATTATCTTTTACATTAGTAGAATTGAATCAGTTAAACTGAACAATATAGTATTAGTTTTTTTGCATACTTAAAAAAAACAAACGAGAGATTTCTTAGAAAAAATATTTTAATCAATGTAATCTAGGCATGATTCCAAAAACAAGAACACAATATAAATATTATTAATATGTTAAAATCAAAAAATCATAGTTTGAACATGATATTAGGTAATTTGAATGGTGTCATAGTAACCTTGAAAGAAAAAAACGGATATCGATCTTTGTACCATTTATCACTATTAAACTATTTTAGATGGGAAAAGGGCATTAAAAAATAGTTTCTAAACATTTTTCTTTTTCCGGAGCTAAATAAATGTAAAAATCTGAACTTTTAAAAAAAAAGAAAAAAAAAAAAGAAGAAAAACAGAACACACTGATGATAATTTTCAATTGTTATAGCTGAACTATACGCACATAATTGATTTATGCCCGATCGCGCATCCGCCTCCAATTTTGTTTTTCTTTTTAACGCGTTTTTATATATATATATATATATATACTGAGATATATATTCCTATACACTTTGTTCTACGGAATCCAAAGAGAAAAAACGAGTTTTTCTCTTTCTTTTTTCTTTTCTTGTTTATGAAACAAAAACGATTGATAAAGTTAATCGGTATACACGAAACGATAGTTCTTACTAAGTACACAAATTCTGAGTTTTATCCTAAAATCATCCGTGTAAATCCACAACTATCAGCTGAAACTATAAATATCCTAGACAGAAAAAGAAAAAGAACTTCAGTTGTATTATTATAGTAGAATAAATATTTGAAAAGTAAAATTATATATCTGTTAGTTAATTTCACTGAAAAATAGACTATTTTCATTATGAATAAATAGAATACTATCTATTGACTATAATCAATGTAGAATAAATATATTGCCTTTTATTACCAAAAAATAATAATAATAATAATAAGGTTTTGTTTTACGTACTTGTGGTCGTTATTAGGTTCTTTTTTTAAGATATGATTTTAGACTAACTAATACAAGAAATGTATTCTTGAATAAAAAAGACTAGAGAATAAAATTTTAATTTTCCTAAAGTATAAAACAAAAATTGTCGTACGACGATTGTACTCATCATGTAAAACGCAGCTTCAGTAAATATTATTCTTCGTATTATTAAAAAGATTTTAATATTTTAGAGTATTTTAAAAAGAAAAAAAATCATAAGGCAATAGGGGTGACCTTATATAATAGCTCGGAAATATTTTTTTCAATATTTTATAGTCAGTCAGTCAAATGGTCTCCGACAATTTTAAATGTATAATTGCTCTTACATCATTCCTATAATATAATGGAATGAAAATCAAATTTGGACTTTTTCAAAGAGAAGTTTAAAAGTTCATGACCACAAAATACTAACAAAAAACTATAAATTAATGTCAAGCATCTCCTAAATTATCTATCATACATAATCTACTAAAGTGATAAAACTAATTACGTTGAATTTTTACATTACATACAATAGATAAATTTCTATATGTTGAAATTCACATTTAATCTTCTTTCTAACACTATTGTGTTTACGTGTAAGCAACGAAAATTTATCATAAAACTTTAGTGTCGAATACATCAGTAAGTAGTTCGTATACTCACAAATGAATTAATCAAAATACATTTATAAACGGTTATTCAAAAGCATAGATAAAATCAGGTTTATTTTGTGTCTATGTGTGTGTGTGTGTGTGTGTGTTGAACATAGAATTATTCAATCACTCATATCAAAATTAATCTAGAAAATTGATCATGCAGAAGATTTATAGATTATTGATGATTTTGCATGAGAATTATTAAACTAAGCATTGATCATCATCAACAAAATTCTAGAAATGAATATTACTGTTTTATTCATTCAAATGATAATCATTTAGTCTAGTTAAAGAAAATATATGCACATCTCCTATAGATTTTTTAGTTTTTCAATTCACACATTAAATGAAAAAAACAGGTTACTACATAAAAACAAAAACAAATATAATCTTTTCTTAAATCGAGCATGTCCAATGCTTTTTCTTACTAATCACACGTAAATTTCTAATACAGAATACTTTTCATTCTATGCATGTCTCTCTTCTCATAACGTAAGTGATATAAATGCAAAACTATTACAAAAACATTAAAAATATACAACTACATAAACTAATATATTGCAATGATCGGACAATGAACAGTAAATAAAAAATACAGTGTTAATTGAAGAATCTAATCGTATCTATTAGCTATCGGTAGATGAGTCAGATATAGAAGTGTCAGTGCGCACACAAAAAGTCGCTTTATAAAAATAGTAGTCGTACTAACCGAAGGAAGAGTGCAACTGGGCACCCGCAAATTTTATACCTTACCAGTAGAACGAGAAAATTTAAATACGCAGGAAATAATTTTGAAAGATGGTATTAAAAAATGAAATTGTTTTGATAAACAAAGTATCACTTTTTTTTCTTCTTTTTCACATAGCTAAAATCTTATCTCGGCTTGGCCACGCCACGTCCCTCTGCTATCGCAGTGCCTTCCATCACGGTTTTTCTGTATGTTTTGTTTCTGTTACACTTTTCAAATCAAAATACTTCCACAGTTCTGAAATATCTTAAATTGAAGAGAAAAGTGCGCTTAATAATTTGAGATGTTCCCGCACTCTATACGCTCTTTTATTTAGAAAATATTGCAAAAGTATAAACTACTACTGTGGAAATATCTCAAAATATTCAGCACACTTTTCTTTTCAATTTAAGATGTTTCAGAACTGTGAAAGTATTTTGGTTTGAAAAATGTAAGAGAAACAAAACATACAGAAAAGCCGTGACGAAATTACGCTACAGTAGCAGACTCACGTGACCAATTCAATCAGATCATAAAACTTTTAGTCGGTGAATCTCTTTAATTCATTCAAGTACTTCTATCCGTCGAACTTTTGTTTATTTAACGCATAACACAATGTATCTTCAAATGTTTCCAATTCAGTGATCAAAAAACACACTAACTGATTTTTCAATGCTTTCAAATTTCTTATATCTATACTTATATGCGGTATCCAACATGAATTTAATCTCGAAAATAGGATATTTAAAAGAATAACAAACAAAATTCAGATATATTTTTAGCATTTGTCTAAATTTGTATCCGAAGCTTTTTTGAGATGCTCCTTGATTCTGAGCTTACAGCTTTAAAACGCTTGAATGCCTATTGATCAATATATTACTTGATTTGTTCGTTGAAAGTTAAATGAATTTGAGTACTTAATAAGGTAGATTATGTCAAAAATTCTTTTTCCTTTTAATATAAATAAAAACAAAAAAAAATGAACAAAAACTAGAAACTCACGTTTCTCTCTTAGATGGACAATCGTAATCAATCTATCGTCAATATACTGATGTCATTCACTTACACTCTAAATCAGTTGAAAACTGCATTTAGTCGACCGAAAATATTTTTTTATAGAAAAATTATGTGCTTTTTTTCCTCCTTCTCTTTAGCGATATATAGATATGGATTTCTTATCATCATTATCTCTAGAATAGGGAAGAACAGAAAAAAGAAAGTTTTTTTTTGAAAATCTAATTCACCACAATGAAGTTAAGTAATTATAACATCTTTTTTTTCTTCTCCTATTCCTTTCCATCTATGTAATCCTGAATGTATGTAGAGTGAATCTTTTAAGAGAGAAAGAGAAAAGAAAGACAAAAAGATAGAAAAAAGATTAAAAATCGTCAACAACACCCGAATTATGTTGGGATCTATTGGATAATATTTGTTAAATTTGATTATTAAATATATGTGTATCACGAAGAGAGGCAGGAGTAAAGCAGGGTGCAAGTGAGTGATGGATAGTTTGTTCAGCATGAGTATAGACTAAAAAACATAGATATAAAATATGATTATAAGAAACATATATCGGTTGATACCCGACAACATCAATGATGAGAATCTCGTGAATATGATTAAAAAAATGCTGCTGAAATAGATAAAAGATTTTTAGATTATAAATGAAAAGAAAAATATTGTGTACAATTTTGATCAAGTCATGAAAAATTAAAAAAAGACACAAAACAAAATGTTTACAAAGATAACTAAAAGGAGAAAAATCGTGAAAATGCATAAAAGATTAGAATTAGTACTTATATTCTTTAACAAGATCATAGAACTTCACAATATTTTTGTAACTCCAATCAATGGATTAGAGTAAAAGTATGTAAGACAAAAAGTTCAATGATTTTAAACTCCCAGTTAACTCTAAAAGCAAACATAGTTCCCCAATGGGATGAACTGATTTTTATATATAGACGGATGAAGTGGTGTGAATTCAAAAAGTTTGACTACCTCTTTAATATCAGACCCCGAAGTTTTATGTTGCACTCGTCCAAATCACGCTCATACAACTTCATTTCAATAATAGTAAGAGTCTTTTCTTTAGTTTCATACTAGAAATATTCTCTGCTATGTTGATTTATTCTAAATGAAATATTTTCTGTTTGCTCTGGTTTAAATAAGTGTACTTCGTTGAATTTGATAGCAATAATAACAATTGTTCAAAACATATGACAAGACAATATCTTATCACCTGTTCGTTGGTATATATGTATCTAACATTATACTCTATATCACAATTAATATATCTTTCATCCTTTGTTTAAACTGGTTTACTTCTTTTTTCTTCTTGTTCAAAATCCTCTATTTTTCTCAAAATCCACACTGAAACTATCCTAAATACTGTAAATCTAATCTCTCTTTGTCTCAGCAACTCACAGTTTTTAATAATCTCGTCGTTTCTCTATGTTTTTTTTGAAGAGCTTCATGTATAAAGAGTTTTCCCTCTATTTTTTTCCTCTGTTTCGAAAAATGGATACTATGTTAATCTGTAGATAGAGATTTATCACTTTAGCAGTCTATTTTTTTTCTTCAGATAGCTCTTAACCAAACTCATAATTTCATTTAGAAACACAATTCCGCTTCAGTAGAGAAAAACCTCTTAAATTCTCGTTTTTGGTACATTTATATGTTTGCCTCACTAATATGTATATTTTCAAGTGATAGTCAATTTTCATTGAATAAAAAGAAAGTAGATAACTAAAAACTTACAGAGTTCCTTGATCGTGATGTTTAGTTTTTTTTAATTATAATCTTTCAAGTGATGATAATAGTTTTTTGATAAGATGAATATTGTTAGAGTTTAAACGTATAAATGTTTGTGTGTGTATGTATTTTCAAGGATCATTTTCTTTTCGTTTCATGTTATTCGTTCGTCTTTCTCGGAGACTCTTACAAATAACTTTTCCTCTTTCTTTTGTTTTTTCAAATCGAAGATTCTTTTACAGTTTCCATTGACGTATACGAATCTGGTATTGTTAACCAATACGGTTTCAAAGATATTTATGTGTGTTAAATCAATCTTGTTCATGAATTTTTTTTGTGGGTATACTACCCTACACACACCGAGTTGAAAACTTAATAATCGTTCACATGCGATTATTCAGTTAAACTTTAAAACAAAATTTATCTTTATAAATCTGTTATTTTTCCGAGATTTTATTTCTATATAAACGTTTTGATTTTTCCAGTAACCAAGATGCAAAATGGGACATTTGAGACAAGGAAAATCGTCCATGTATTGTCGGTATTCTTAGAAAAATGTTGACTATTCGTTGTACTTTAGAGCGAGGAATAAACGCATTAGAGTAGGCTTTATAGTAATGAATTGACTAATTTCTTGGAGAAAAAGTGAATAGAGACTAGTCACAGTTGTGACACATTTCTCTACTAAACTGTTTTTCATTGTATTGGTTGCTCCAACGGTTAAATTTCATAACAAAAACCAGTGACTTTTTACATTGAATTTTAGACATAAACATCTGTTGATCCTCGTTGAGATGCCTACATATTTTACCTATATAATTCTGTAATTTGACCTTACGTTCGTTCTCATAAATCAAATAACACATCCCATATTCTAAAGACAAAACTCAATCTTGATAGTTAGAAATGTTCATTCTACTAGCCTATTTTTTATGTCTCCTCTCGAAAATATATTTTCAAGAATAGAAGTATATTATCCGTCTGTCTAAAACATACATTTCATTTGATAGTTGAAACTTTTTTTCTTAAGTATGAGTTTCTGTTGCTGACAAATAAGAAAATTAGTTTTATTATTATCGTCTTGCCACTGTAGTTTTTGCATCAAAATTGTCTAATTTTTATTATTTTGACAACATATAAGCAAACTAGTTTTCATTTCAAATTAAGCTAAATTCTACAAGATTTCATTAATTTACGATATCTGATCTATTATACGTACTTCAGATACGTAAGATTATAACTAATAGTCTAACAGAAGAGTTTAGAGCTGAAATATGATAAAAAAATCGTCATAGCTAGAAATATATGATGCAGTATAGAATTTGATTTTCTCATGAACTATGCCATTCAAACAAAAAAAACTGAGCTTATTACTCTTTTCCTTTATATTCTTTGTCGTAGGTATTCTAGGTGTACACGTTTGCTCATGTTAATTAAATTTTAAGAAATATCTTTATCTAACACAAAAAAAATTAATCTTTAATCTTTGTTCTTCACAGATATTGCATCTCGATAACTAGTATGAACAATCAAAGTCTATTAGTTATTTTTTTTCTTTTTTCTCTCTCTTCCTCTCTTTCTGTGTGTATAATCCTTTCAGGTATAATTCTTTTGCATAAATCTAATAGTGTAACATTTATTCTTAAGTGAATTACCAAGTAACGTTCATCTGTGATTCATTTATTTCTTGACTAAAAGTATTGCTAAATGCGAATATTTTTTCTTTTGTCTATCTTCACTTGGTATTGGAACCATACTCTTTCTATTACGCTTTCAGTCTAGTTACAATCTATAGAAAATTCTTGACCTTTTTTGCAAAATTGTTCGTTGTATAATCTGACATTTCCTACAACAACCCCGTCTACTAATCCTATTTAATTTCGATAAAATAAAATAGCCCTTTAACATAATAGAAGTGAATTTTTGTCGAAAATGTCATTTTCACATCTAAAGTGGCACCTAGGTTCTGGCATATTCTTGCTGAAAGCAACGGTGCATACTAATATTCGAGTTAATTATTCTAACTTATCATTTTAAGTTCATACTACCTCCCCTCGTTAATGTAAATCGATATTACACTCACCATATTTGATAACTTTAATCTATTAAATCGACTTAAACGTTTTTGATATCGATTTCATGTTTTATCCAAAATCTTTACTTTATTTATTTTGCACTGGTCGATCACACGCGTCGTTATAAACTTTGCGGTGGGAACACTTAATGCGTTCTGTGGAAGATAGGGATGTGTAACCCGACCCGTACCCGTATCCGACTCGACCCGAAGGTTGGGTACCGGTACGGGTAGAGCAGTTATGGGTACGTGTTCTATTTTTTTTTAATTTATTGGAAAACCGAAAGGTTCCAGTGGAAAACCCACAAAATTTTAGCGAAAAGATACAGGAATTTAGCTAATATACATGAAGGTTTAAAAAAGAATTACTTGAGCACGTAGTGATAATTTGACATCTTCAGCCGACAAACAAAAGTTTTTAGCTGGAAAACAAAACGGAGAAAATTTTTAGGTATAAGTCGATTACGGTCGAGTACAGGTGAAAAAAAATTTTGGGATCGGGCACGGGTACGAAAATGGTACCGTGCACATCTCTAGTGGAAGACTCGCGAAATAAGATGTGATTTTCCGTGATCACGGTTAAGGCGCGTTCATACCCAAAACAATCACGACTTTCGAATATTTCGCCGCGATCGCTGCTTTTTCGCGATTTCCACTCACTAATAATAAGTGAGTCACGATATTCTTACGACGATCGCAAACTCGCGACGCGACCACGTAAGACTTTTCCTCACCACCATTTCTATCCCTTTGTTTATCTCATAAATTAAACTTTCCAATTAAGTCAAGATCAAGGCTAACATTTATCGACGCGACTATACGATGAATAATCGCTGAGATGCGACAAAACTTTAAGAAAAATTTGTTCGCCGATCGTGAATTCTAAATTTTTTTTGAAAAATAAGAGTTAATTGAACGACAGAAAACGATGATTTACAAATTTTATTCAGAGAATATCTAAGAATTTTGTTCAATACATGATGGAATCAAAAAGACGGGCTCTTTTTTTTTCATTCCAATGTAAGAAATGAAAATATTATATCAAGAAGTTACATAGCATTTTAAAATTATCGGAAATGCGGTGCTTAATTCAGTTTCTGGTTCTTTTTCACTTGAACAAAAATCCAAGTTTTTATAGTTCTCCTACAAATAGAAAAGCCTATGTAACAATTTCAACGGTCAAAAACTTGACTTTCTTATTATTCAAATGAATTTTAAAAACAATGAATTCGTATTTTACCTTTATCTTATTGAACTATACACAGGAAATGGCATCAGGAATATCTTTAACTCTGAAATATTGTCTTTTTCTCTTCTATCTATGTATAATGGAAGTCCCTTTTCTTTTTATCTCATCACCATGATCTGAATTGTCATTTTCTCACCTTTTCTTAACTTATAATCATTATTTCTTCTGTCAAACAAGTGCCTTGTGATTTACATCATACAGATTTTTTCCTGAATGTCGTTCACACCACAGGCTTTCTTTACCTATGTAGCAAGGAAATTTAATTAGACTAAAACGAGAAATTTCAAGAAGACATAGAAGTATGGAAGAAGTAAAGAAAAATAGATGAAAGAGGATTGATTATGTTCAACTTCTATTTAATAATCTTCAACCAAACACATCCTAGATCTTTCAAAAACCAAGTACTATGGTTCTAAGGATGAAAAAACGGTTTAAAGATCTAAAACACAATATTTCCTAGTCAATCGAGTAAAAATAATGGATTCTAGGAACACATCTTGACAACGATCTGATCTAAACACTTCAAAACAGCCTAAAACCGATCATTTTAAAAGACCACGAATTGTTCACTGACAGTTAATGGACAATTAAGGACACAGTTTTCATTGACCTGTCATCTCCGTCCGATACCGACCACGAACAACTAAACCTATACAATTTCTGTTTTACATAAATATTTTTATTCAAACGCGTGCAATCGAATGACGTATGACTACATAAAATAGTCATTGAATTAAGTACAGGGTTATGACGACCGATAAAGAATTCTGGGGGGATCGCCGTTGGCTGATAAAATTTCTTTATTTTTAGAAAGTTTACCTTTTTTTTCCAGGTAAAAGTTTGATGTGTATGTGATAGTTGTACACTTGAAGTAGCTTCGGGAAAAATAAAAATTACACCCTTTCATGCCACTCTGTACGATGGAGATGACATTTTAAGATGGGATTTGGGATTATGATTAACGGGTTGAAGAAGTAACTAGTAACGGCTGAATCAATTATTAAAAGCATCGCTGGAGTCTGCTTGACATTAGTTACTGAATTAAAACATTAATAAGACCTTCTATTACTTTTGTAGAGATGCGTCATGAAGTGTTGTATTACTAAGAATACATCAAGGTTTATTAGCAAAGGCAATTCAATTTTCTGACGTTTTTGAAATATAAGCTGTACACTCTAAAAAATGTCGTAGATTAATAAACTATCAAAAGGAGTTTATTGAGACCAATAAACCTTTTAAAAAACGCTTTTCCATTTTTTATATCCAAAAAACTAAAAAGCGCTCGTGACAGATGCAAAATGAAAAACGAGCGGTTTTTTATCAAAAATAAAAAACCCTTTTCAGTCGAGTCTAAAATACCAGCTAAAAAACTCTTCAGTTAGCTAGTTTTTTAGACTCTATAAAAACTGAAGAGTTTCTTAGCTGGTATTTTAGACTCGACAAAAAACTGAAAAGGGTTTTTTATTTTTGATAAAAAACCGCCCGTTTTTCATTTTGTATCTGT
>CAJNOQ010005037.1:0-16168 GCA_905250885.1 Didymodactylos carnosus | reverse complement strand
GGCTTTACTAACGTCAATCGCTTTTAAGCATTTTTCAACTTCATTAGTGGTTACCGTAAAAAGATCTAATGTAGTAGTTGAGAAATTGAGCTTATCAAATGGAATATCTTTGTCATAATCGGCCGTAAATAGCTTTTCATTTCGTTGCTTGATTTGTAATCTTATGATTATGTGTATGTATTTGCGCGTGTATGGCTTTTTTTACACTATACAACTGTACAGCTCTAATAGTATTGTAGTGTACAAAAAGATATATCATTCTATTATTGTTACTATTGTCAAAAGTAATGTAGTTTTCAGAAAACAAAACTTTTAGTTCGCAAAATAAAATAACCGAAATTAAGCTGTTTTATTTTTTGCTTTTCGGAAAAATGTCAGAGAAATCAGAGTATTTCACTGCATGATCTTATCTTCATAATTTAAATTTCATTGCATGAAATTTACTCGTCTCTCGTTTATTCTTCTTCCAGAAAATGACTGAAAAACAACAAATTCGTATCAAATTGAAAAAAAAAGAAGAAGAATTGATCATGCTAATTCGTGACATGAAATTCACGCACATACAAACAGCACTCATTTTATTACATTCGTTTCCAAAATAAATGCTCAACAAGCCAACACATATTACCAATATAATCAACGAAACGTTTGGTACAAAATATCCACAATCGAAAGTTGAATCTATTGTAAATGTTGTCACGAAAGAGTCAACATTCAAAAAGTATTTTGAATCACCGCCACCTTTATCTGTTCTTGTTAACACTTATATACGGAACGATTTTTCAGCAAAAAACAACATCACACTTGTCAACATATTACCGTTTACTGATGTCTGCATTCGCTGTAACAAAAATCTGCAACCAGTATGTTCAAAATTCACGCATACACTGGTTCAGCACAATCAGGTAACAAATTGTACTGTTTATTATGCATCGTGTGATAATTGTCGTATCCGTTATTGTCCAATGCATTACATACACAATGGTGAATCGTTTGTAACAGCAAAATCAATTAAAAATGATCAGTTTATTTATTTTGGTGGTGAAACTATTTATGTTAAAGAGAAACTTATTGATTTTCAAACGCAACTGGTCCAAGGTCACATGCCATTTGCGAGTTTTACGCAAGCATTTAACACAAAAATTGATATTTTACGTGAAAATGCTGATGACACAACTTCTTCACCAGTCCAACGTACAACAACATATAGACAAAATCGAACATCAATGTATGCTTCTTTCTTTACGTTGATCTTCGTGAAAACCGTTTCGTTTTGTTTAGACTAAGAAAACGGCGTTCAACGATGACAACAATGAACGATAAACATTTTCAAATTACGTACATGATTTATGAACTCATGCGTTTTATCTTCATGTTAACAGATCATGAACAATATCCAATCCCATCTTCATTGAACAACAAAACGATCAAAGATAAGTACTTCAAAACACATAATGATTACTTGTACTCACTATTCATCGGTTTCTGGACGCGCCACAAACAGCTTTCAACAACCTGTGTGTTTCATCTGCTTTATTATTGATGGTCATCGTAAAGCAAATCGCTTAGTGTGCCAATATAAAAATGTTTGTGATGTTTCAATTCCAGAAATGGGCCCGGTCTGTGTTGGATGTCCCGAAACACCATTACGAGCAAATGGCATGTTTTTTGTACTTCTACACTCTTTCACAATACGCAGGAGTTCTCCTTCATTCTAGAAAAAGGTGACAATCGTTTCTGCTATGGTCATAAACCTTCTCTTGCTAAAAAACCGGCCGTGCAAAAGATCAATAGTGGACCGTTGCTAACTCAAAAACAGTTAAAGTTAGCATTGGAAGCAGAAAAAGGAGTAAATGATGCCCGAAAAGAACATTTATGCAACGTGGTTAGAGGAGATGCGAATAACAAAAGTGTATCAAATTATGGTATTTTGGTCACATTTAGCAACTGCTCAGTGATTCTTGGTTTTGATGAGTTGGCTCGTTCAGAAAGTATGCGCCGAGTAGTTCGTCATCTTCTTCGTATTCTTAAAAATGGTGAATTACCTAATCTTGGCATGTACGATACGGCATGTATGTTGAAATTGTTCATATCAAACTGGTTCAACACAAAGTATCTAAAGAAATCCAAACGAACAATATTTTTATCACGCATGAAACTTGTCATTGATCGATTTCACAAGGAGAATCACAAGCGCGATATGTGCAAAACAGTAATGCGTGCCGATCATCCATCACACAACGGTGCATTCAAGAACATTGATTCACAAGTTGCCGAACGTATGTTTAGTTATTTAACTAATTTCAGCCACTGTGTTCGTGGCTACAGCTATCCGAAATCACCGGCATTTTTTATGATTTTATTTCATTTAAAAAATTGTCGAACAACTAATATTAATCCAAATGCACAAAGAATTGGCTTACGAGTACTACCAAAGAACTCACAGAACAACGTAGCATACGTATCACAACGGTCCTCTCGTCCATTAATAACATTCACAACAACAACGACAAAACTTGCAACAAAGACGATAAAGTCTCCTTTATATCGGTCGCGTTAACACCATCAATAAATACTAATCGGTCGGTAAGACAAATAAATTCTACTAATACCAATTCAGTCCATCAAGAACAATTGCCTGATGTCAACCCTGAGAAACAAAAATTAGGTATAATATTAGCAAGACGTTCTTTTCAAGCCATAAGTAATATTTATACTTAGTAGAAGGCATATTTATTCGCAACATTGTGTTTAGATCCCTCGTTCACATCAGATTTATCTGGTACATCATCGATTCATACATTTATTACAGGTAAAATATCAATCACAAATAATGTGCGCTCAATTATTGTCATTTAGGCTTTACTCGACGTTTACTTAATCGAACTGTTGTTCAGTCTGCGTCAACCAGTACCGAAACGAATATTGATTCAGGTACTTCTAAACACATATTTTATTCGCTATTTTATGCTCGAACACCTTTTCATTCTAGGAAACTTATTAAGATCAATAAAACGAAAACGTGATGATAAAAGTGGTACTACACAAACAAAGAAAAAATTCAAAAAATAAAAATATTTAAATTTTGTCTCTTCACACATGTTTAAACAGTTTATCGTTTAATATATTTCTTGTTCTTATGTTCTCGCTTTTTCTCATTGCTTCAGCAATAACTATTGTTTGTTTTGAACAAATAAGCCATATCATCAGATAAAATTGCTTACTTTTTTCTATTGCTTCAAAAGTGCTTAACCGTAATTTTCCTGATGACATATGCTTTATTAATTGCTTTACACCCTTGCAACAGCATTGATAAAAACATAAAGTATTTTGTAAATTGTTGGTAAATCAAAAGAGGATTTTGACCAATTTGCCAAAATCGAAAACGAAAGGTAGCGTAGAAACCCCTTAAACAGATTATTAAAGAAAATAAAAGAATTTTTCAAAGACACTCACTAACTGCAAGGCTTTTAACTTATATAGAAGTGAAACAAATTAGAAAAAAGTACTTTCTGCTTCTTGAAGCGGATAAAAAGGTTTTTTTAGAACCACTAAAATATGCGAGTCTTTGATTGTTGTGCACCTGTCGTCTTCCTGTGTATGCCGCACGAAAAAAATAAGCTAATGCAGAATGATCTGTAACATCGAGTATTATAACCATTCTATCTCAAAAGTTTTTGAAGAACTTAGTCACTCTAGTTTAAGAATGGAACTTAGCTAACTATCAGTTTTAGAATCCAATTATAACGCTATGCTCAGCTTAACAAAATTATCTGCTTTTCACATTGTTGAATACTAATTTAACAATATAAAGAGATCTTATCTCTGCGTGAAATATTTTACATTCATTTCACTAAATTATCTTGATCGAAACAGACAATATGTTATAGAATATGATATCCAATAAGGATCTTTCTGAGTTTTTTTGGAATTTCTTTCTGCAAAGCTGCAGTTGATTCATTTGAGATAAATATGTTGCACCACATAACTGACTATGGATTACAAGCTTGCGCAGATTACGCTTAATCAACCTGTGAAAAAAAGTGGTAGACTTTCTTATGTGATCAAAATCTTTGAGATGCGAAGCTGAAAGGAAACAAGAACAGTGGCTACTCCTATCAATGATCAGTTTCAACCAATCAAATTTATCAGTCGCCATTGAATCTGATACACTCAGTTTTTAGCTTATGCAGCAACGGGAGTAGCGACAAAAAAATTTGGAAAAAAAACTTATGGCGCCTTTCTTGCCACCGATACTTCATACTTAACTACGTTTCATGATAGTTTACAACTTTACTTTGAAACTTCATTTGAGACATCATTTGTGGGCCACCCTTGCAAACCTATTGAATAACATACTAACTAACAGTAGGAAGCGGCTGGACTGACTGACTGACAGACGGACTGACAAGCATTTTAACGTTGCAAACTCGCTTACTCTCCCCTCCGGTGGAGAGAACAAGCATTTTAACTCGATAAGTCTCCTTTACAGTCAAGGGAATATACATAAACGACGGGGGCTTATAAAGGTCAAAACTTTCCCTTGATATTTCTGAACAAAACCGGATTTTGTAAGGTTTTCTGGAAAACCTTAGTTGGAAAAACCGGATTTGCCCAAAATGGCTAAACTTTAGAAAACACATTTTATCATCGTTAGATAGAGCATTGAAAACTGCATACATCTATGTTATTCTGGTAATGTTACCTCTTTTCCTATTGACGGAAAAGTCAAATGACAAGGCTGAAAACACAGATTTTTCACGAATTTTCGACTTCAAGTGGCTTTTTGGACCTGAAAACACCAGGTATCTGTTCCGTATCGGAAAGCTGGGACATTTTTGGGTATTTCTAGGTGGTTTTGGAGGTTTCCATACCAAATCCAACGGAAAAAACCTGTTTTTAATGAATGAGGTCGCTCACGCCACCTGGCAGTAAAATCGATTTTTTTAATCAAAACTTAACTATTTTCCAGTTTTGACCTGATATTCACGATCAGCATCCAATTCTACATCGATTAAAGTATCTATAGAAAAATTCTGAGTAAAAACGTTTTCAGATGTTCCGAAGGTGGGATGGATAGAGGCTGGAAATTTTCCGAAAAATTGGAAATGTTTTTTCCAAGGTGCCACATGCCTCGACGCAGAATTTCACGCTGATTCTGAATGCGTCACTCGTAAGTATTTCGTAAGCAGCTAAAGAAATAAAATCGAACGTTTCCACATTATGTCAGCATAATACCAGTTGTTGAAGTCATGCAACTTCGATAAATAGGAAGATTAAATTTCTTTTGTTTGTGTTTTGGTTGTTATTCGTAAAAAAGGGTCATCTTTTTGTGAATTTCTCTGCATATAAAATAATAAAAGCTAACTAAACATGGAGAATATCCTTACAGCAGGTTACAAGGAGAATATCTATTGCATTTATCATTTCAGACTGGGTAACGCAATGTGCTGCGTAGTTCTTGCTGCCGGCGTAGTTTATGTGGTTCCATTAAAAAAGAATGCCGGTGGGTTTCCTTAATAGTGTTTGAACAATGCACTTCGAAGACTTGCGATTTTCAGCATTGCATACACGAGATAATTAGCTACCAGTTGACATAAAAATTTCTCAGAAAATACCACCTGCAGGTGGTATACCTTATTAGTTTTTGAAAGAGTAGGTCGCGGATCCAAGATCTATCAGAGTGCTCCCTGTGTTTAATTTAACAGATTTGCCTCAGATTGTTATGCGCGATGAATGACATTGCTGTACAAAGATCTCGGCCACAGCTGTTTTGCTTACGTTCGTCGCTCCCTGGTCTTGAAGGAAGTCGTAGAGACTTCCTTCGGGAGCATACTCCTGAAGTAACATTAACTTTTTTACATACATAATAACTATAAATAATTGGGCATCTAAACATACTTAAACCAAACTTTTGTCATTATTTCTGGATGACTTACGAAACATCGAAAATCAGCCGTTAGATCGAAAATTTTGATCAAAGCCCCACGTTAAAAAATTCATAATTTCACCAATATTCACCAAAAAAGTGGCAGACTTTCTTATGTGATCAAAATCTTTGAGATGCGAAGCTGAAAGGAAACAAGAACAGTGGCTACTCCTATCAATGATCAGTTTCAACCAATCAAATTTATCAGTCGCCATTGAATCTGATACACTCAGTTTTTAGCTTATGCAGCAACGGGAGTAGCGACAAAAAAATTTGGAAAAAAAACTTATGGCGCCTTTCTTGCCACCGATACTTCATACTTAACTACGTTTCATGATAGTTTAAAACTTTACTTTAAAACTAGTTTAAGATTACCCTTATTTTAGCACACTAATGGATTATGCATTTCTCTACGTAAACACATAAAGTGTATCGCAAATGGCGGTCAAAAAATAGAGGCTAGTATATGTTCTTTCCTCCAATAAGAAAATCAGGCAACAAATCGTTCTCAGAAAAAAAACACTTGTATGCCTTTCAGGATGAGTTAGTGTCTTAGTTGCTCAGCAGCTCAATGCAGAGCAAAAATTCATTTTTCTGAACACTAGGATCATCTTCCCACACCATTGGAACATCTTCTATTAATACAATTTGACGAGAAACGCAAACTGTGAGCGTTCAGTCTGCTTCAAACTGTCAGTCCGTTTCCACTTTCCCGATCGAGAAATATGTCCCGATCAGGAAACTTTCTCAATCGGGAAAGATGTTATCTCATGAACCATAAGTCGTCTAGAGTGCGGCCAGTTTTTATTCTGCTGCTTAACTGATTTACATTTGCCTTATGTGAAAAGCCGAAGCGCCTCTTTTAGCGTTGGTTACGTGCAATGCTAAAACAACTTTTTGTTGGAAAATCCCTTGTTTTTATTTCCTAATCGTGAAATAAGACAGGATATTTTCTGTTCGGGAAAACTCAATTATTTCCCCTTTGGGAAAGATGTATTTCCTGATCGGAAAATGGTGCAATACGTTGTACTCTTCTTAACGCCCGTCTGACTTTCTGAGTGCCAAGGAGGTGCGCACCGGTATAAGAGTACTGAATACTGTAAATAGCGACTGTTTTCGATTTGGATATTTTGGGATTTTTTCATTTTAAATGAGATAGTTTAGCGTCATGAACAGCCAGAACGAACCAGCGACACAAAACAAGAGCTTTTTTTGCTTTCCAAAGCCAAAGTTCTCCTTTATTTTCTGTCTATACATGCTCAGTATACACACCTGAGTGTTTTTGTGTTCTGACTGTTCATGACTCTAAAATAGCTCATTTCAATTGAAAAAATCCAAAAAGTCGAAATCGAAAAAGGTCGGTATCAGTATTTCGGTATGGATACTGATACCGATGTATACCTAGTGCCAACATCTCAACCGAAACCTGATGAAAAGAAAAGAAATTGAATAATTTTTATTGCCACATGTCGAAACGCCATTAGATTGGCCTGCTCAATGGCTAAGTTAGAGAAAAGTGACGTGTTTATATTATCTTCAAATTTAAAAAGTATACACACTGGATCTAGTTATATTCAATATATTGATCATTTGAAGCCTAGTCAGCAGATATTCCTTACACTAGAACTCGATAATACATGTTTATAATTCTGCATTCTTCCTTTTTCTTTCGACAAAAATGTCTTTCTCGATCGGGAAAGATTCTGATTCTATCTCTATTCAACATCTCTATACTAACAGATCTGCTAGAAGCACGTCGAATTCACCTGGCACCGCGTCAATCACTACAGTTTTTCGTGCGCTTTTGAATGGAACCAACCAGAACATGCGCGGAAACGTTATAAAATGCGCTGAACGGTTTCAAAGCAGACATGTCGAAATCTTTCCCGAACGGGATAAATTTCGCTTTCCCAATCAGGACATATTTCCCAATCCGGAAATACATCTTTCCTGAACCGGAAATATTTGCTGTTCGGGGCATAACTCTTAAAAACGGACTGATTGTCATCACAATCGCTGCTAAGTGAACAATTTCACAAACTTTATGCCTTTCTCAATTTGTTTCAGTCTTCAAATATTAAATCTCCTTTTTCTATAGCCTGTTTTCAGTGGTTACATCATAATAGCAATCCGTCTTTCCGAGAAAGACTAGAGCTAGCACAATTTAGTTTAAAACTATAAGACTAAGCCTGTAAAACAGCTTTAAAGCCATCTTCCAAGACTGTTGGTTTAAAACACAACTTTCATTTTTTAACTCTTCAACTCACATCACTCTCCAAGACTTAGCCTAACAAAACTGTTACTTCTGTAAACACTTTTCACAGAACTAGTCTTCTAAGTTTCACGGAAATCTCCTTCCAATTTTTCCCAGCATCGAAACCTCAACCACACCTACCAGGCGATTAATAAATGCCAATCACACTTATTCTTTCTATAGATATAAAGCTTCATAACGTCACAAAGCTTAAAAATTATTCCTTAAAATGCCAACAAATCAACAAAACAGTAAAACTACCGAACACTTAGCCAATAAAACACACATGCCAAATATCGCTTATACACCTTCCATTCTAGCCAACAACTCCCTATTAACTCGAGTCCTGACAATGCTTAACGATCTGCCAACCACGCCAACCGATACAAAAACAGCAATCAAGCCAACAGCAGTACCGCGTAAGCACAAATACCCTGATTGCCACAGCTATATGAAAAAAAAACTTCGGCTTTTCGAAATACACCACTAAACTGCACACACATAAGCTGCAATATACTCCACTACCACACATTTTTCTTATACTGACTGTTTCAGAGTCGTCCGTCCAATCCGGCCAGCAGATTCAACATCAGAAATCAGTGCCGATTCAACGAAAAGGTAAGAGTACAATACGCCAGCTATTAACAAAGTGTACTCCTAGTTTATGAAAAAAACCACCGATATAAGAGTACGTCCGTCTCTTTCCACGTATATTTAATCAAGTATCACGATGAAATTGATCGGGGCTGCATACACCGACCTTTACAACTCAAATTTATCAGGAGCTGGAATTTCAACTTAACGCAGAAAATCACACATTCTTCTTCCGCACAATTTTATGTCATTCTACGGCTAGGCATAATTGTCATACCGAAATGCAGGAAAGATATGTGATTTTCATGTGTTAAATCGAAATGTCGCTTATTTATTGATTTAACGCTAAACATAAAGCCTGATCAATTAATCGCATCACCTTGACTGACTAAACATTGCTAGAGACCAACGTATTTCTTTGTGATCGAACAACAAAATTTTCAAAATATTCCCTTGAATAGCACTCATATATGCTGCAATATTATCACTACTAAACATTTTCATCATCTTATCGTTTCAGAGTCATCTGTCCAGTATAATGAAGCAATTGCCAGTCAGAAATTAGTGTCGCTTAAAGGAAAAGGTAAGAATACAATATGCCAGCTGATAAACAAAGCGATCTCGTCCTTTTTCAAAAAAAACCCACTGATATAAGAATACATCGGTCTCCCTCCGTGTATATTTACTCAAGTATCCGTATCATATTGATAGAGACTGCATACATGTTGCTTTTCAACTTAAAGCTATGATAAGGTGAAATTTCAATTTAAAACAGAAAATTAGACGTTCCTTATCAACATGTTTTCATTTCATTCTACGCCTATCCATAATTGTCATACCGAAATGCAGGAAGAATATGTGACTTCCATGTGTTAAGTCCAAATGTGGCTTATTTGTTAATTTAACGCTGAACATAAAGACTGCTCAATTAATCAGATCACCTTGACTAAATAAACATTGGTCGAGACTGACGTATTTCTTTCTGATCGAACCACAAAATTTTCGACATACTCCCTTGAATACCAGTCATATATGCTGCAATATAATCACTCCTACATATGTTTTTCATGTTTATCGTTTCAGGGTCATCTGTCAAGTATGGTGAAGAAATTGCTGGTTAGAAAATACTCTCGGTTCAACAAAAAGGTAAGAGTACAGTACGCTAGCTATGAACAAAGCGCACTCCTCGTTTATGAAAAAACCGCTACTATAAGAATACGTCGGTCTCTTTCGGTGTATATTTAACCAAGTACCACGGTGAAATAGATCGGGCCTGCATACATCCGCTACTTCAACTTAAATTTATGAGGGCTGAAAATTCAGTATAATGTACTTCTTTGTGATCCACTAACTAAATCTTCGAAATATTCCCTTACATACGAGTCACACATGCTGCAATATATTTCACCACTATACATTTTCTTTGATGTTTATCGTTTCAGAGTCATTTGTACAGTATGGTGAAGAAATTGCCAGTCAGAAATTAGTGTCGGTTAAAGGCAAAGGTAAGAATACAATATGCCATCTGTTAAACAAAGTGTTCTCGTCCGTTTTAAAACCAACCACTAACATAAGAATACGTCGGTCACCCTCCGGGTACATTTAATACGTATTTAGATAAGTATCCTTATCAAACTGATAAGGACTGCATACATGTTGGTTTTCAACCTAAATTTATGATGAGCTGAAATTTCAATTTAGAACTGAAAATTAGAGTTTTTGGTAAAATTAATTATTTTGTTCTTATGTTTTATTTAAAGCTTTTAAGTTTTTTGTTAGCTTTTAGTTATTTTTGGAATGTGGTTTATATTTAAAATTGTTCTTTTTTTTTAAGGATTATTTGTTTTTTTTTAGTGGAAGATATAATGAAGAAAATAAAATTTGATTTCTAATCAATAATTTAGATTTTCTTTAAAATTAAGTTATTATAATTATTAATTGTTACTTAATAGAATTAATTTTAAGTGAGTAGTATCTATATGGTTTTGTTGTTTTTGAGTTTAATGAGTTCTAATGTTTTTTATGTTTGGCTAATTAATGAGTTTATGTTATTCTTGATATTGTTATTTTTGGTTTTAAATGATAGTAAATATTATAGTTTAATTATGTATTTTTTTATTCAAGGAGTATTTTCTTTTCTTCTTTTTTTTGACTGTTTATTGAAATTATTTTTCTTTTTCTTTTATTCTTATAATGGTTAAATTGGGATTGGCGCCTTTTCATTATTGAGTTGTTGTTATTACTGTTGAAATAACATTTTTTATAAATTTTTATGTGTTAGTTTTTCAGAAAATTGTTAATTTCTGACTTTTATGGTTGCTATTTTTATTTAATTCTTTTTATGTGTTTTTATTTGCAATTTTTAGGATTTTAGTTTCAAGCATAATTGTCATACCGAAATGCAGCAAGAATATGTGATTTGTGTGAAATCGAAACGTCGTTTCTTTATTACTTTAACCCCGAAGATAAAGCCTGCTCATTTAATCGCACCACTTTCTCTCAAGAAACGTTTGGGGTAGACCGACGTATTTCTTTGTGATTTAGCAACTAATTTTTCGAAATATCTCCGTCGGGAGTAATATATTCTGCAATATATTTCACCACTATAAAATTTTTCCATGTTTATCGTTACAGAGTCACCTGCCAAGTATGGTGAAGAAATTGCTGGTCAGAAAATACCCTCGGTTGAACGAAAACGTACGAGTACAATACGCTACCTATGAACAAAGTGCTCTCCTCGCTTAAGAAAAAAAGCACTAAGATAAGAATACAGAGTCATCCGTCCAGTATGTTGATGAAATTGCCAGTCAGAAATTAGTGTCGGTTAAAGGAAAAGGTAAGAATACAGTATGCTATCTGTTAAACAAAGTGTTCTCGTCCTTTTTAAAAAAACCCACTGATATAAGAATACGTCGGTCTCCTTCCGTGTATATTTAATCAAGGACTGCATACATGTTGCTTTTCAACTTAAATTTTTGATCAGGTGAAATTGCAACTTAAAACAAAATTAGACATTCTTTTTCCGCATATTACTAGAAGTTGCGTCCGTGTGCTTCCGTGTGTATTTCTTCAATAATCATGTTCAATTTCGTAGAAATTAATAAGCTAGCAGTGTAGAAAGTGTACGCTTACTGTGTACAGAAAATCGCTAATATAAGAATACTGCGGTCTGTTTCGGTGTAGGTTTAATCAAGTAGGATGATCAGTTTGATAACGTAGGTAAAGTTAGCACCAGATTCGAATATTTTCGCCCCAGATTCATTTCTAAACTTGGTCCAACCTGGAAATGACTTGGTCCAGATAGAGCTCAACAAGCTCTACAAAACCCTGTACTTCCTTTCTCAAAACAAACAGTGGTTTATGAGAAAAACTTAAAAAACTGGTTTTTATAACCAGAAAAATTGCGGTTTTCCAGTAAACAATTCACAGATTCAAAGACTTGGTCCAAAGCTGAATTGCACACTGTTGGATAGAGCTCATCGAGACGCATCCAGAAGTGTCCTCTGATGACCTTCATCTCAACAAAAATATTAGAAAGTTTTCCAAAGATCCTTTATCTGTGTGCTGTCCAGGAATAAAAGCTCCGCAGATTCATTCCAGGACTTGGTCCAAACCTGAACTGAACATTGTTCGAAAGAGCTCAGCGAGACGCATCCAGAGGTGTTGCTATGATTGCTCAATGTCGGCAAAAGCATCAAGAAAAACGATCTATTTTAGACGGTATTTCTCTCCTCACAGCAGGAGCTACGCTCGGTTTGGATACAAGGAACGCAATTGAAATTAAAAAATTGCAAACAAGAATGAGCGATTTTGCGTCATCGTCCAACACCATGTCTAATAAAGTTGATGTTCACGGAGCGCAAATCGTTCATTTAAATGAAGGACAAGTACGGCTTGGTCAAGGATTGAAATATACTCAAGAGAGTCTGAATTCTACAATTTCACGGGTGAATAATATTGTAATGGCTGTCAATGCATTGAGTGTAAGTTATCCTGTTATCATTTTCTCTAATGAAAGATCTCTTGCTTGGATTTGTCGGCCGGTCAGCCCTGTTCATTAGCTAATTTCTATTGTATTTTTTAATTTTATAAGATTATGTTATGTATCTCGCAAGAGAACTTGGCGAATTGAAACTTTCGTATCAACAGTCATTATTGTATTCCGTAATGAATGATATGTTAAACAATAGACCGACTTTATCTTATGTTCATAACAGGGACAGGGATGTACTGATAGCTTCGGTGCTAAATGATATTGATTTGTACATAAATACAACCTATGCTGAGTATGGTTTAGCACAATTATTGACTGAACATCTCTTCTTCCAACATATTTCGTTCGTCTCAAGCAAAACTATAACACTCCAAATAAAGACGAAATAGGTAAGTTAACTGCACAACACTATTAGTCACGTAAATCAATGTATTAGTCTTGAGCATCACTGTAAGAAAATACACTAATACATAGGTGCCACGATCTGAAATTTTTCAGAAGAATTCAATTACAGGAAAACTTTCGTGAAATTGTACGACATTAAGCGGGTCCTCACAGCGAAATCAGCCAAAAGTCTTTAGTTAAAATAAAGACATATTTAACCTGATACATTTGTCTTCTTTTAAAATACATATGTTATTCTACAAAACGGAACACTGAACAGTCCAGAAAATGAGATATTTGAGATGGTGAAAAGTTTGAATAGTTCTAGTGTATGGGATAATTTACCGTATTTACAAGGCGACGTTGATAATATTATAAACTTTATTAATCAAGTACCAAAACCAGAGTCAACTCAGTGAGTAATTTGTTTATTACGCAATTATTTTTTCCCGCAAAAAGGAAAACATAGTTAATTTTGCCCGTTAAGCAGCTTCTTTTCAAACCGTTGTACAGGTCCGAACGCCTCTCTTACAATGCACATGCGTCATATCATCTCTGAATGTTCTAGTGTACCATCAATGCCAATGACTCGAACAACATAGTTTTACATTCTGTCTGCTGTGACTGTAACTTGGATTTTGGTAACAGTAGCGATAATCTACTGCTGGCATAAATTTAGTTGTACCGTAAAACGCATGCTATCTCAAAATACTGAGTTACTGGACTATTATCATACAAAACGCTTAGAGAAACAACAATCACAATAACAAATGACTACTATTATTCGAACACATCTCAATCTTTATTTTAATTTGATATACTACTTCTAATTCCGCACGCATCTTCTCTGCTTCCACGTAGCTATTTTCTGTTACTTTTTCATGTATTTTCTTGGGAGTACACGTTGTATATGCATATACAGTACAATAAAAACAGCATCTATGGAACACTTTCTAATGTCTTTGTTGAGATGAAGGTCATCAGAGGACACTTCTGGATGCGTCTCGATGAGCTCTATCCAACAGTGTGCAATTCAGCTTTGGACCAAATCGTGGAATGAATCTGCGGAACTTTTATTCCTGAATACCAGAGAGAAAAAGGATCTTTGGAAAACTTTCTAATGTTTTTGTTGAGATGAAGGTCATCAGAGGACACTTCTGGATGCGTCTCGATGAGCTCTGTCGAATGATGTTCAGTTCAGCTTTGGACCAAGTCCTGGAATGAATCTGCGGAGCTTTTATTCCTGGACAGCACAGAGATAAAGGATCTTTGGAAAACTTTGTGATGTT
The DNA here is from genome assembly GCA_905250885.1 of Didymodactylos carnosus. NCBI lineage: Eukaryota > Metazoa > Rotifera > Eurotatoria > Philodinida > Philodinidae > Didymodactylos > Didymodactylos carnosus. Next base: position 1,724 of record CAJNOQ010005037.1, on the reverse strand, counting down.
TTTGTTGAGATGAAGATCATCGGAAGACACTTCTGCATGTGTCTCGATGAGCTCTATCGAATGATGTTCAGTTCAGGTTTGGACCAAGTTTAGAAATGAATCTGGGGCGAAAATATTCGAATCTGGTGCTAACTTTACCTACGTAGTTTGATAGCGATTTTGGATGTCTTCCTGTTGAAGCTAAACTTTTGATGAACTGAAGTTTTAGTTTAAAACGCGAAATTTGATATTGTTTTTGCACACAGTTGTTACGTCATTCGGCTATGCATAGTTGTCATAGCGAAATGCAGGAAGAATATGTGATTTTTATGTATTAAATCGAAATGTCGCTTCTTTATTAATTTAACGCGGAAGATGAAGCCTGGTCATTTGGCACTTTCACCTAATAAACAATAGTGGAGACCGACGTATTTCTTTGTGATCGACTACCTAATTTTTTGAAATATTCCGTTCTACTGCCGTGAAATATTCTGCAGTATATTCCAGTACTATACGTCTTTTTGATTTATCGTTTCAGGGTCGTCATGCCAGTGAGAAATTAGTGTCGATTCAACGAGAAGGTAAGAGTATAATACGCTGCCTATGAACAAAGGGTAGTCCTCCTTTTTGAGGAAAACCACTAATATAAGGGTACGTCGGTCTGTTTCCGTGTATATGTAATCAAGTATCATGATCAAATTGATAGGGGCTGTATACATCTTCGTTTTCAATCTAATTTTATGATGAGCTAAAATTTCAATCTAACTCAGAAGATTAGATATTCATTTTGCACACATTTTTGTGTCATTCTACGGCTATGCATAGTTGTCATTCCGAAATGCAGGAAGAATATGTGATTTTTATGTGTTAAATCGAAATGTCGCGTCTTTTTCAATTTAACGCCAAAGGAAAGGTCTGCGCATTTTATCGCACCACTTTGACTAAATAAAATTTGGTAGAGACGGACGTATTTCTTTCTGATGGACTAACTAATTTTTTGAAATATTGCCTTAAATAGGAGTCATATATTCTGCAATATATTCCACTACTGTATATTGTTTTCATGTTTTTCGTTTCAGAGTCATCTGTCCGGTATGGTGAAGAAATTGTCAGTGGGAAATTAGTGTCCGTTCAAGGGAAAGGTAAGAGTACAATGCGGTAGCTATGTACAAAGTGTACTCCTCGTTTCTAAAGAAAACCGGTAATATAAGAGTACGTCGGGGTGTTTCCGGGTATGTTTAATCAAGTATGATCATGAAATTGATAAGGGCTGCATACATCTTGCATTTCAACTTTAATTTATGATAAGCTGAAATTTCAGTTTAACGGAGAAAATTGGAGATTCTTTTTGCACACATTTTTATGTCATTCTACGGCAATGCATAATTGTCATACCGTAATGAGGAGGAATATCTGATTTTATGTGTTAAGTAGAAATGTCGCTTATTTATTAATTTGACGCTGAAGATAAAGCCTGCTCATTTAATCGCACGACTTTGGCTTAATGAATATTGGTGGAAACCGACGGATTTCTTTGTGATGGACTGACTAAATTTTCGAAATATTCGGGGAGTGGCTTGTTTTCTAGTGTTATAGTAAGGTGTGCGTTGAAATGTCGGGGTAATAGTAAAACATGAAGACACCCACAGACACCCGCAGACACCCACAGACACCCACAGACAGCACACAGACACCCACAGACAGCCACAAACAGCCACAGACAGCTGCACAGACAGCACACATAC
>CAJNOQ010005036.1:0-16170 GCA_905250885.1 Didymodactylos carnosus | reverse complement strand
CAAATACATGACCGGGACCAAGATCATCGGGACCGACCGGGACCAATCTGGTCCCGGTCATTGTATTTGTCAAATTAATTCGTAACGAAGGTCTGTGGTATATTTTAGAATATATAATCTGAAAGAGGAAACATTTCTCTACAAAATGCACGGCCAAATGATATTTTAACCGTGAAGGTGATGGAACGGCCATCAAATCTTTTACCGGGACCAGAAAATTTTTTTGGTCCCGATGCCCATCTCTAGTCAGGAGAGCTGTTCTGTTAAAGTATTGGGTGGTCATTCATCCTGGCAATATTTTGGGTGATCGATCCATAACTTCTTGCGCAACAACCATAGGATAACGCAGATTGGCAGCTAGTAGTATGAGTAACTGGACCAGTTTCGCAATGTTATATGACATATGACAATGGTCCTCTTTATAAAAAGCTTATAAAAAGCAAACGGATCGATCGTGGCCACAACGAAGAATGTGAAGAAAAGAAGGAATATAATGACGATGATATATCTTAAAGGACGATATCTTGCATTCGCATTAACATCCAGAAAACTCCGATCAAATAGTGCGTACGAGACACCGTTTAGAAGAACAAAATTTTGTAATACTCGCGACTGTTCTCGTCCAACTATGGACACATTTTCCATTCACAGCGTTGTAGAGCGAATGTAACAAGGTGAATACAAGAATAACATGGACACACTAAAACCGACAAAACTGCGGTCAAACTGATGAAAGCTCCGTTGTTTTAACGGCCCTCCCTCCTCAGAAATGGTGATTTTCGGTCAAAATATCGGTTTTGAGATAAGCACATGGGAAGCTAGCCTGCAGTGTCTCCTTTCAGAATCTGTATCACTTTTGGTTACAAAAGTGGTTTTTCCCGGATTTTGAGCGAGTTTTCTAGGAGCCTCGAAAAACCGAATCTTCAAATAATAGCTTTTTCCTGGATACTAGTGCAATTAAAATTTTTCTAAACACATAGATTTGTAGAGCAAACGTTTCTGATCAAAATAAGACCTCGCACAACTCTGTATGACTCTGTATCAGAGCTCCGTATGGACTGGACTCCGATTTTTTGGATTTCATGGACTCGGACTGGACTGGACTAGACTTTTTTAGTCCATGGACTGGACTGGACTCAAAAATTTGAGTCCATACGGAGCTCTGCTCTGTATCAAAAAGTTACAGGCATTTTCCTAGAAGTTCTGAAAGAGGTATGATTCGTGATTCAAACATTTCTTTTTCAGATAAAGTCACTGTCGTTTCGTTTATCTTATTTTTTCCCATCAGTTTGAAGAATGACTAATTATTACATCTAAGAGTGTTTGAAACGCTCTTTCGAACGGTGTACAATAAATTTTCTTTTATTTAGTTTTCGTGTAGAAATTATCATTTATCGGTTAGAAAATCAATTAGTTAGCATTAAATATCAATTCTTAAATTAATAGATGAATTTTTTTTACATTTTTGAACTAAATGCTGAAATTGCTTATCGAGATAAGTAACTCCCTGTTTTAGTTAAGTTTTGATTGAAACATTTTACTCAAGAAAACACTTTAGAACTAAATGCCTCAATCAAACAGTTAATATGAACAATAAAATTAAATTTAACGATGAATGGAAATAAAGAAAAAGAACACTTGATCTATGTTATTCATGTGCTCCCTCTCGCTGTGGATATCTATTTTGTATAGACACGATTTTAGATCTCATGACATGGTTGTTGTTCATTTTGCTCTCTTCTGTGTATATAAATATTGTACTTCTTAAATCTTATTTCTGATGCTTGACGTGCGGTCTCAGAGGGTTGTTCTGCAACATAAGAGATTAGCATCTTGAAAATTTCTCTTACTTTGATTACATTGCCACATTCGTATGACATGTGAACACTTGGTTTCTTTCTCTATTTTTGCTTCATATGGTAGAACTTAAAGAAAAAGACAATTTATTGAGAGAGAGAGAGAGAGAGAATGAAAGAAAGTAAACGAAACAGTTTTTCTTTTCTCTAATAGTAGATTGTGTGAATGTCATTGAGGCCGATTTAAATGGCACACACTGTCTATGATCGAAAAATTCTTCGTTCTTTCCAGGATTATTATTATTATTATTATCACAACTTCTTACAATCGAATATAAACGAGATAGAATAAGATCTAACAGTAACCTTTTGGTTACTATAAGAATATATAATATGATGGTGATTGACAAGAAATTTTTTGCTCTAGTAATTAATTATTCGATACTTGAAACAAAAAATTAATTTCATAGAATAAATAAACCAGCTATAACCAATATTACACATAATTAAACAAATTAAAGTTCAGTAAGCAAGTAAGCAAATAATTCTCAATATGCGATCGGCAATGACTAACAGAGAGAGAGAGAGAGAGACAAAGAAAAGTTACTGGATAGTTATCAAATTTATTAGAGAAAAGAAGTACTGACTTCGACATCGTTTCCTAGAGTTATTAAAGTGAACACTTTTCAGCAGTATATCACCCACAGAAAACTACAGTTCATTGAGAGTTGTGGAAAAGTGTTTTATCGTATCCAGTACACTCGATAACCAGACGATTTTCTATTTTTGGCCAAAATTTTAAGAAAATTTTTAAAACTAATGTTATTTTCCTGTAGAAAATTCTTTTCGCGATTTTATTTCAAAAATTTTTCTAAAATTTTGGCCAAAAATAGAAAATCGTCAGGATTATCCGGTGTACTGAATACGAAAAAACACTTTTCCACAACTCTCAATGAACTTTCTATTTTCTTCACGTTCGTATGGATTATGAGTTGACTGTTCTTTTTACATTTCTTAACAACTCAAAAAAATAGAAGTTGTACAACATTGAAGTGAAGTTTTTTTAAAGAACTTCCTTCTCATACAAAACAAAAAAAAAAAAAAAAAAGAACCTCGACGCTTTAAAAGTAAATAGAGTAATAAAAAAAAAAAAAAAAAGTTGGAGGTAAATAACTATCATAGATCGTTTCATTTCACACGTCACCTTCATAATTCATTCACATTACTTGTCAAATAAAATCCATGTAAAACTAAGCATAATACGTCGAGTGGCATAATTTTTCCATAAACAAAAATGTTTAGAAGAGGAAAAAAGAAAAACGTTAAGACTTTGAAAAATTTTTGTAGTTATAAACAAATAGACTCTTTAAAAAAAAAAAAATAATAATAATAAAATGATTCTCTGCCTACATTTACAACAATAAAAAAAAGAAAAAAGAAAAAGTGAACAATTTTTTTTTTGTTAATATTTTTTTTAGAGAAGATCAACAGAAAATTGTTGAATGCTATTGAAATGAAATACATGAACAAATTTCTTCTCTCACATCATTTTAATTCTTTAAATTCTTAGATAAAAAATATTTTTACTCTTCCTATTTTAGTAAAACTATGAGTATTAAAAATTTATTATTATTAATAAATTCTACAAATTATCCTCCATCAACTTCATCAATTTCCTATCGTATTCTTTCAAGTTTATTTAATAAAACAACGTCAGTTATTCATGGTGATATATCGTACTATGCGGATAGTTTTCCATTACCCTATGATGATATTATTGATGATGATAAATCAATTTATATTGATGATCAACAACAATCATTAATATCATCAAATTTTACAAATATTTATTATCCAAATGATGATATTTTAATAATAAATAATACAAATTTATCTTCATTATATGATAATTATATCGATTCATCATTAACATCATCAATTTCATTTGGACCATTTATTTATATATTTATTATATTATCTATTTATATATTATTAACTATTTTATTATTAGCATTTTCAATTTATAAACAAAGACAAAATGATGAATACTATTTTGATACAATAGAAAAAGAGAATAATTGTCTACATTTAAAATGTTCATTAATTAAAAATATTTCTAAAGGTGATATGGAACCATTGTTAAATGATTATTCAATAATAACTCATGATAATAATGATACAACAATTGATTTAACATCACGTTTTCCATTAAGAATTGTTTAAAATTAAAAAAAAAAAAAAATAGAAGAAAAAAAATATATATTTATTTGTTAAAAAAAAGATTTTTTTTTCTATTTACTTTTATGCAATTATAATATTTTATACGATGTGTAGTTTTATTGATATGAAGGTTTGTATTTATTTAACATACGATATAATTTTTAAATAAGTGGAATAATAATAGAAAGTTCTTTCAGTTTATTCATGTGCTACTCTACAGTATGGACTAAATTAGCTTTGAGAATGTGGATGGACAAAAAAAGTTGTTGAAGGAGATTTTCATTTTGTTTTTAAAATGAATGGATCGTTCCATTGGATTCCAGTAGACACTTTTTTATTGTTGTTATAAATTCTTAGATATTATCTGATGAAGAGTCTATCATTGAGAGATGTTTTCCTCGATAAGTACAAGATGATCCCAAAAAAAAACTTAGTCCCGTTGTATTTATTGACTTTCTTGTGCACAAATATGAGTGAACTTTTTAGCATCAGTTTAGTCGAGTAGAGCAAAGATTTTTGGACAAAATGAGATGTCTCTGAGCTCTGTACGAGCTTTTCTTATGAAACAGCATTCAATTTACAGAAGGTCTCATACCACCAAAATCATGACAATTAACGAGAAAATAAGAAAGATACGCTCTTAGAGCCTTCCGTAAATTGAATGTTGTTTCATGAGAAAAGCTCGGAGACGTCTCATTTTGTCCAGAAATATTTATTCTACTCGACTAAGCTGACCGCTAAAAAGTTCAATCATATTTGTACACAAGAAAGTCAATAAATACAGAGGTGATAAGTCTTTTTTTGGCCACCCTATATATACAGATATTTCTATCGAATGTCCTATCCTGTGAAATGTGTGGTTGTACTCAAACTGTATCCACACTGAACAGTCTCCAACGAAGAGAAAATACAATCGTTTTTTGACAGGATAACAAAAGTAACAGGTAATAAGAGTTCATCGATTAAAAGTCGATCATATTGATAAAATTGATCAAGTTCATCGATTTCGAGTCAGTGTCTGCTGACATATTTCTGAATAAAGAAAATTGTTCGCTATGACAAGTAAAACAATGGAGAATTAAACTCTATTTTTCTGACGGCTTGTAATTGATATTTTGAGAAGTTTTTCAAGAATTTTCTCACTTTCAGTAAATGAATTTCTCCAGTAAAAGTTGAAGTTATGGTATACACCAAGCATCTCATGTAAGATCATAAATTTGTGAGTTTTCTATGACAGTTTTATCAAAAAACAAATTTTTTTTCTCCAAATTCAAAAATTTGACAGAGAATGATGGCTCGAAATCGACGAAAATGAGCAATTTTATCAATGTGATCGACTTTTAATCCACGAACTCTTATTAAATGTTACTTTTGTTATCATGTCAAAAGATAGTGTTTATTCTCTTCGTTATAGACTGTTCAATGTGAATACAGTTTGAGTACTCTCACACATTTCACTGAATTTGGTAGAAAATGTCCATCGTTCATTGGTCATCGTGAATAATCATCTGTCACTGGATCTTGTTCGTTCATCAAACATCAATAAGGTCCACCTCATTTTTTGTGCACTTTGGCATTATATGCAAGCTTTTCCAAAGACGTGCTCTTGATCAGAATATCAAGAACTTTCTTTTTGCGATAAATCTAAAAGTTTGTCAAAAATATCACTGAGAGTATGATGAGAATCCAATAGAAATTACTCAGTCGATATTAATTCTTTCTTTTTCAATTTTCATTTCTCTAGTCGAATATTTGTTTTTTTTTACAAATACGTTTTAAGTGACAATGTTGAATGAATAATTGTTTTAACTGTTTACATATCATATGGGAATTAAAGTAATATATTTAATTTTCTAAACAGACTGCACGCCTAGAATAGTTGAATGTCAATAAAACTCTAGATCATTGTATTAAAAAATTTTCGAAAGAATTTTAGATCTTAAAGAACATAGTTGAATGTCAATAGTTATATATTCTCTTTTTTTTTTGACATCAAAAACGATGTGTATATAATGAAAAAGTTGACATTTGTGTTTGATTGTTCTAACAACAATAGTTTATCCTTGTGTTTTATTTTCTAATTCAAAAATCAAATTATTGAGTGCCCTTCATCTCAAAATGAGTGTGTATAGTGATATATCATGCCATAATAGATGAAAATATTAAACTTTATAAATGAATTTATGCAAAATTAAATCCTTCTTTTCTAGTATCAAATGAATAATTAATCAATGTTTTATTATGTAACTTATTATAATAAAAACATTTTTCTTTAACAAGAAAGTATCCTGTAGTCAGTCATTTTGTTCATTCATTGTTTATTTTTCTTAATTTAATATTATGTTCATTTTCACTCTCATATTAGTTAGATAGCTTAAGGCTCAAAAATAGTTGCTTTTTTCTTTTACTTAAAGATGAATTGACACACACACACACACATAGTACGTGTCTACGATGAGTAATAGAAAACGTTTTGTTTCTTTTCATGTCTTGTATTAGTACAACGATATCCTTTCCTTAATCTGACTCAAAAAAAAAAAAAGAAAGAAAAAAAAGCTTAACACTAGTCAGTATAAGAAAAACTGTATCACATCACGCACATACACGTTAGAATGTAGGAAAAAAAAAGTTTAAATTTTTGTTTTTTTGCTTTAGTTCTTTATATTGTCATCCAATCAATAATTCAGTACATCACTCTTGTTCTCTCTTTCTTGCTCTCATTTTTCAAAAAAAAAAAATACATGAAAAGAGCAAAGAGAACGTTTTTTTTATATTGTAATGAACATGTCAAGCACTATATATCAAGTATCACTTTTGAATAATAATTGTCATCAAACTGAAATAGAATAGAGGAAACTGTTTTTCGATATATATTGTATAAAAATTAACTGTTGTGATGTTTCAAGTCTCCATTGTGTGTCACACTGTTCATAAACGGATATTTCCTATACCAAGAGACAATAAAAAAAAGTCAGAAAAGATTAATGATATTTCTCTTCCTGTTATTTGACTGTCAATTTTCTTGATTAAGAACTGGTACACATTCAACAATTTTGAACGGTTATTTTTGAGAATTTCTTTTATTGTAGATTGAGTAAAAACAAAATTTTAACACTGAAAATAAGGTGTAAAATTTTCTTTTTTCGTGACGTAGAGTTAAATAGAGTTCATCGAGAAAAATATCATTTTTGTTTTTGTTTTGAACGATTTCTGTATAATAAAATTTTTGAAACTAATCAAACTTCAAAACTTCATAAGATTAAATAAGAATTTCGTTTTATCGTTTCACTTATCGCTGTTTTATTCGGATTTTCCATTTTAAGACGCATTATTGGAAACTTTGTTGGAGATAATTCAAACTTAACACGATTAGAAAGTTGATTATAAAATGAGTAGAACTATTCAAATGCCGTAAGACATTTCGAAAATACATCAGATCTTTATAAAAAGAAGATAGAATAATTCTTTTCACTTGATCCTAAGTATTATACCAATATAAAATACACAATGATTATTGATTTTAGATTATATTGTTTTGTTGATGAGAAAATGAGGTTTTTTTTAAATTAACAGTGTTTGACTTTTCAAGACATAATATATATTGTTTCATAAACCTTGAGTAAAATATCGTTAAAAATGAGACATGTAGGTAACGAATAACGTAGATTACAATGAACAGATGATCGACAGATGTAAAAAAAGTTTTCTTAAAAGCTGAGATTGGGTGCGGAGACAACAGAAGGCCTTTATACGAGTTACCTAGAGAATGTTGATTCATTTAGTTAACGACGAATGGTATCAAGATTCACTATTCCATGAAAATTCTCTAAATTCATTCGATTTCATCTTCCCGCCTCTTACTTTCATTCTATAGTGTCCATCACTACTTGTACTCGACAGTAGTTCTATTCACCCATAGAAGTGTAGCAGAATTGCACCGGAATTTGTCAGTTTGTAAGAAGAATAGAAATACAACCACTCTAAAATTGTCCCTATGAATTATCAGATTCTCATCCAGTTCTATCAGAAATTGAGTAGAACTTGTGTATTAAACGAGATATTTAATTCTGAAAGAATGTTAAACAGTAGAGCGCATTTCAAAAAACCTTGATACTACTATTAATGTCAATGTACGAAGAAAACAATTTTTTTACCAAGTACAAATCAAAAACGTAACCATCCAGAACAAATTTAAGATTGTCAAACAAAATACGTTTTATTTTACTTAAGTTAGTATTTAAAATTTTTCGGTTTGATGAAACATGTACTCTACATAATTGACTTCAACTCTCTCTATCACTATACTCATCAACTCCTTCTACTTCAGTATAGATTGAAAAAATTTTCAAAGTTACTGTTAGCCACATATGTTGTTGATGTTACAATGAGAAAATCACCATACACACATATACAGAATGACGATAGTGTAATTAACCTAATCATATTTCTTCTTTTTCATTTCCGGTTCCTACACAATATTTTATTTCCGATACTCAACTATAGCAATATTTTATAGAGATAAAAAAAAACAAAAAAATAAAATTGCCTGTAGAGTCTAATTGATTTGTTAAACAATTTATTCTTCCTACTTTAATTTTATTTCTAACATTTTGATCATGATGTGATCGTTATCAGACAACATTAAAATACTTAACATCTAAACACCAATTTCAGCCGTAATAATATTTAAAATATTCTTAAAATAATATTATGTATGCATATAGCGTTAGCTATTCAGTGAGGTAATGGAGCGTCAGTAATAACATTATGACCGTAATAGAATGAAAGATTCATAACGATTTTTCTGGTTTCCTAGCTGAAGAGGTGACATGTTGTATATGAACTTATTTTAGAATATACAATGAGAAATACACTGATTATATATACATATTAAAAATACTATTCTCACTGGTTCTTCATCTTTTCTGTTCTTTCGTGACGAACGACAGTGTGACGAACAAGACGATGATACTGGATGAATAACTGAACATCTTTTCTCCTACGTTTCACTATTATCGTCTTGTTCCACGACTCCCACTGTTCTTTCGAAATTTTATTGTTGAATATGAATTTCGCTTTATATTGATGTTGTTACTGAATATAGTACTAGTAGTCACAGTTTTTCCTAGATCATCACGTCAATTTATCGATTGATTAATCGTTGAGTAAATCGCTTCTTTCATCCTTCGTTTCCTTCGATTAAAATTTCATTGTCAATTATCAATGCTTTCGATGAATCAAACTGACATTACCATCTTTTTTCGCAATGATATTGTACCATTTTGGAGTTGGATTCAATTTCATCTTTTTCAATAATTTTCTCATATATTTTCATTCTCTTTTCAAATCTGATTTTTGTTTCTCCATTGTACACTGTGCCATAATCACACGGTATATGAAGAACAAGAAAAATAAAGAACCAGTGAGAACAGTATTTTGAATATAAAGTCTATATATTATCAGTGTGTTTCTAAGTGTATACATTGTCTGATGAAGACCCCATTGTGATCGAAACGTTACAAACAAAATTAAAATAGGAAGAGTAAATTGTTTAACAAATCAATTTGTAATGGCCTTTCTTAAAAGAAATCAAGTAGAGTCTAATAAGAAAAAGTGAATGATGATTACCAGAAATGTTCACTTGACTCTCTATACACAGTTAATAAAGTAAACGATCAAACTGTAATTATACAACATATGTTTTTTGATTTATAAAACATTATGTTATGTCAGTATAAAATAAATTGAATTAGAAAATATTTCTCTGTCTGTAAAAACACTTACAAGAGATACAGAGCAAATAAAATTATTTATCAATTGAAAGTGTCAATCAAAAAGTTTTAGTTTGGAGTTTTTTTTAAAGAGAATGATTCAGATCAGTAGCCGGCACTATGTATGATTTACGAAGGCGATTTTCTCGTACGAATGTTCCACTATCGTATACCAATACCTCCTTACTTTGATGTTGACCATTGTATATATAAACTTTACCATTCTATTCTTCACTCTCAATTACAGTTATTAGTTGAAATTTTTTCACAAACAAAAAAATGATGCCTTTTACAAATTCTAAAACGCAGTCTAAACAAGCAAGAGAAATTTAGTTCCAGCATCCACTTACATCTAGACTAAAGACAGATTTATTCTAACTACAAAGAGATTTTTCTTTTCAAACATGGATACAATAATCCTACTTTTCTTGAACAATAAACTAAATATTGTAATAAATAAAACAAGAATAATAAACAAGTTTTTGCTTTTAGTAAAGATTATAAATTTAAGAGGATCAAACGTATTTATAGTAGTATGCATTAACTATCATTCAATTTAGTCTCATATCGTTCCCCAAAGAATTTTTTTTAAGTATAGTCTAAATACACACGAGAGATAATACATTTAACAAAAATAAGAAGAAGAGGTTTTTTTTCCTCCTCTAAATAAATAAATCGTATTAATTGGATTCAGGGTCATACAACCATATCCGTTCACAATTGATCACTATTTGCATATCTACGATGATTTGCATCAATAAGAAGAAGAAAAAACACACTACGTCGTACGTGCACTAAATTTTCTATGAATACGAACAAATTTTCATAATAAAAAGGAAACTGTGATGAACGTGATCTAATACTGATCTGATACTCAAAAAAAATTGAATTCTAATTATTCGGTCAATGCTTAAAATGTGTTTGAACTAACGCTGAGAATTAAGTATTTTCTTTTTGTCATTGAGCAAAACAATCCGGTGTATCAAATAAAAATGTTTACATCAAACAAAAAAAACGAGATATATATCTTTTGTTTCTTTAACAGTAGAGTTCTATTCTATAATGGAAATGAATGGCTAGAGGCCAAAAGAGATAATAAAACGAAAAATGTGAAATTCTTGTAATCCCAAAAGAGATAATAAATTTAATTAGTAATCAAGAACGAAAAAAGAATATAGAATGAAAAAACAAACGAAACTTATGAGTATATATTTTATTCTTCATGAAATCAAATCAATCAGAATCATTAAGTACAGTGTACAAAATCGAATGAAGTAGTGTACAAAATCAAATTAAACAGTGTACAAACGACAATTATATAAATATGGAATCAGTAAATAGCAAAGCATGTCATTTTCTGACAAGAAATGAATTTGGGAAAGGTTATAATATCTACTAACCGCCTGCCCCCCCATACTACTTGTTATTCTCCCACTGAACCTTTACCAATTTTTCTCTTTGATCAAATTCTTCAGCGCAATCCTGAAACTATCTTTGCTGGAGATTTAAATGCTAAACATTCTTCTTGGTCTAAATCTGTAAACAACTACAAGGGAAGTGTCCTAAGCAGTTGTCTCTCTTCTCACGCGTCCTTGAAGATTGGAAACAAATTTGTAACCACTTCTACTTGTTCTACTGCAACTATTAACCTTATTATTGGGACTAGCTCAATGTTATCTTCAAAATTTTCTTTACTTCCTTCTATTGGCAGCGACCACTGTCCCGTTCTCTGGTCTCTTGCTCTTAAATTGTCAACTAAAGACCGAGTTGTACCAATAAAACGTACCTACTGGAGTATATATCAACGGTACTGCAAAATTCACAGCTCTTACGGTACCGTTCACACAATACCGAAGCTCTTCAGTTGAATGTTATGTCTATAATATATTTGAAGATTTCTCAATATTTTACAGTGCGGATCTTTAAAGAACTTGTGCAGATTTTCTCTTTCTGCAAGACGTGCGAATATTGATTCAGCTGGATTTTATGTCGAATGGTTCAAACGTTTGCAGTTGTGTCTCCGTCAGCAACAAGCACAATTTAATTCGGATGAAATACGATGAAAGTGTTAATTATAGCTATCTGAAGCTGACTTTTTTGTTCCTTACATCAACCATTTATTTTATCATTAGATAAAAATTATGCGAGAATGAAATATTTGGGATATGAATTGATTATAGTGGAATATAATGACTGTTACTGACAATTCAAAAATGTATTCCTCAATTTGGGCTGTCATTCACAGCTATCCTCACTGAAGTTTAGACAACCTTATTGTATTGAAAATAATGTAACGCGAAGTATTTGAGAATTTATACACTGGAAAGTTTTATTACACAGACGACCGTTTCAAATGCATCCCTTTTCCCCCATTATGAGCGATAACGTTTATATAGTTCGACAAACGAAAGATGGTTATATTTATGTTTGTATGCACCTCAGGGTTTATTCAATAAGTTCAAATGCGTTTAAGTGAGAATTGCATCTCGCTCAGAGAAAAATCTTGGGTGAAAACTGGGACGCATGTAAAACAATGGATGAACTTTTTCAAAAGTAGACGCATCTATCACTGTAAAAAATAATTATGGTAAAAAGTGGCAAAAAGCGGGAAAATGCAGAATCCACAATTTTCCGCATCGTGATGTTTATTCTGAGATATTGTACCATATTGTGAGCAAAATTTTAGTGGAAGTCTCATTATGTCTCACAATCGTGCAAAATGCTGCGACAGTTTTATAATTTTTCGCGAAATTGTGGCATATTGTGTCACATACTGGGAATTCTGCTAAAATTCTGCTCACAATATGGTAGAATATTCTAGAATAAACATCACGATGCGAAATATTGTGGATCCTGCATTTTTCTGCTTTTTGCCACTTTTTACCGTAATTATATTTTACAGTGTAGGCGATCCAAACATCAGAAAGTTGTAAACATTTCGATCATGAGAAGAGCGTCTGGGGGCGTGTTTTCTTTTCTTTTTTGGAAAAAGTTACATCTAACTATTTGTTTATATTGGCCTAAAAGCTCTAAAACGTGCCTGGATGCGTTCGCTTTCTCGAAAGAATTCTTTCGTTAGCGATCGCAAGATGCATTTACACGAATGTTTTTTATTTCTTTTATTGAAATAAAAGAAATTGCATCTAGGCGCGTCGAAATCTAAGCGCTTCCAGACGTGTTTACTTTTATCGAGATGAAAATAAATGCGTCTTGACGTTCGTCTGTGTGATGCAATCTTTCAATGGGTATACGAGAGTATGTGGAAGTAATTACGATCAAAACTTTTTTCCGAGCATATTATCATCCTTAAATATCAACGATTCTCCAGCCGTTTTTGATGTCATTCGTATATACGTACTCATTTATAGAGTGATGTGAATATCATATACTGCACATACCGTGCGTAAGAGTGGAGCCTTCTACTTAGATGTGTTATTGAACTGTTAGAGTATTGCTTGCACGATTGTATCTAGCCTACCGTTACAGTGTATCGGTACTAATCGTTGTTCGCTCAAATTTTAGCAGAAACTGGCTCCGCTCAGAATCACTATATCGATAGTTTATGTAACTGCAAAGTTTCGAATTACTCGCAATATTTTTTTCTACTTTCGACAGTACATAACTACTCTTTCAAACTTATATATCCAAATAAGAGTAGGAATAAATAATAAAATACAAAATGTTATTTGCAGTAGTTCTATTATACAAATGAATATGGATTTTTGTTTTTTGTGTACCCAAGCCCAGAACATACTGTTTTGTTAGAAAAAAGAACTAAGAAAAAGTATGGATTTAATATATTTAAGTCGATCCGTACAAGAATACTTGTGCGATTGAACTTTCAATATATAAATGAAAAAGAAAAGAATTGATATTTTCATACTACACTGTTATTTTCAGATCAAACATATCACACTTTATTATAAAAGTAAAATCATTCCAAGATCCATACAACATCTAAATTTATCATAGATATAAAGAAAACGAAAAACCATAACAAAGAATAATCACTCTTTCAAATATATAATTGTAATTAACCACCAACGGACGTATACAATCAATGTGTATGATAATAGAAAAAGTTATCTATATTTCACAAGTTGTCTCTATATTAAACATGAAAATTCTATACTATATGGGTTTCATGCCCGCCAACCGTCGCAGCTGTTCAAAAACAAGAAATGTGACCATTGTGTGAGGACCGATTCTAAGCCATACCGGAACAAATCCCGTATAAAATCCTCGTAGTCCTTCAGCTCTTAATACTTGTCTTCCGCAATCGATGACGCTTCGATATCGTCCAGAAGGCGCATTCATTATTCGGGATTTAATCAAGTCTATGGGAGATGTTGTGACGGCAGCAACGAATCCTGCTGACATGGCTGCAAGAAAGTGGATGAGCACACCTTCTTTTGTGTAGGAAAGAAGGAGATGCTTGGTTTCATCGTAACTGGCGATTTGCGAAGCGGTTACTATGATTGCTCGCTGAGTTGTTGGACCAACACCACGGTATAAACCGCGCAGACCTTCCTCACGATATATATGCCGAAATGCAGAAATTGTGGAAGAATAAATGTAGTTCTTTTGTCCACGCTGCGCTTGTAGTCGTATTTTTATGAGATCTGTAGGAGAAGTGAGGCAAGCGCCAACTCCACCGGATATCGCGCCTGCCATGATTTTCTTCCATAATGGTACATATCCTTCAGCGTGTAATAATTCTTTAATTGGTTCGTAAGCGCCCATGCGAATCGTGCTATAGGATGCTTCTCTCCAAAGTGCTGGTTCCACTCCAGACCATAACGTTAAAAGTCCTTCATTTTGCACAATTTTTATCGCACCTCGTAAGAGACCATGATACTGTATTGTCCCCCGTAACTCGTGCTGAAGTTGCATGCGCACTTTGACGACATCAATCGGATTCGTACACAGTACTGCTGTACAATTCGACATACCTGCAAAGAGGTACCTTCGGGCAGTGCTTGCATTCGACGTCATTTCGTGGACTTGCACACCTGTTTGAAGAGACCGTAAAATGGAAAATTTACACATATAAATGCTAATTCTAACACAAATAAACTTACTGCTTCGATGAGTTGTACACTCCACATTTTTTATCCAAACATGATTGATCTCGGTTTTTTTCGCATTTGATTCGTGCACATTACGCCCATTCATCCGATATCGTGCTTTGTATCAATCTAGAATTGTTAATAGAGTTTTCTCTTTAAGCGTATCTTTTTCTTGATTGATGTCGCATGCAGATCACCCTTCCCTTTCTGCATGTATCCGAATGTCTGACATACAGATATCTGCATGCGACATCAAGAAAAAGATACGCTAAAAGAGAAAACTCTAATATGTCACACTTCCAATTGTTAGAGGATGGGAGTTCTGAAAACAATATTATCTCTATACTTCTCGACCATCTAAAGATATATATATATCGAAAACACTATTGATCTAATATCACATAAATCACACTCGCTTGTGTATCGTTCAAACCGATAAAACAAACCACACGCTAACCAACTGCTGAAAGAACGCATCCGTATGTATATATATGGAAAGGAAAAGATGACGATAAATGTGACAACGACGAAAAAAGACAACGATGAAAAATTACAACAGTATAGCATATTTCTACAGAAACGGCAGACGAATAATGAATGAACAGTACGAGATGAAAAAGTCATATAGTACAAATACACAAAAGAAACGAGAAAACGAAAAAAGCAATTTTACATAGAGTGAATGTTTTTAATAAGAACAGATATTTTTTCACTTCTTTTTATTATTTTATAATGCATTTCTAAGAAAGTTTTATACTCTTTTACGTAGTATATCCCGGTAAAGAAAAGTGGGCAGTCTAACAGTGAAAAAAATTATTACTTTGAATCAAAATTGATTGAGTTATCACCGGTAGAATGAATTTGGATCGTTGCGTTCTTCATAAGAACGGTACCACGGGTGTACCACAGGTAAAAGAAACTTTAAGCAAAAAATAAAATAGAGCCTCCTCGATTGTGTCTTGCACGCGAAAACTATTACCTCTTTGGGTAAGATGTACGTAAAGCAAACTGCGAGTGAAATTTGTTTTCGACTTTGAGATACATATTCTTGTTCAGTGCATCGAGCTGATCACGAATATCACCTATCCAGCCTCAGAAAACATTTCCTCGCCGAGGAAACCTTAAAATATTGAGAAGGTGCCAAAAGATCAAAAATCTTGGTTTTTCGAAAAAACGTCGCCGTTTCGGCAGGTTTTGTCTTGGAGACTCACAGTGGGCATTTAGGCGGCATTTTCTGAAAAAATCGTAGGTACGAAATTTTCTGTTTTGAATAGCGGTATATATAGTGTAAACAATGCCCTATTTAACAGTGAA
>CAJNOQ010005035.1:0-16171 GCA_905250885.1 Didymodactylos carnosus | reverse complement strand
GTATATAGGGTTTTTATTTATTTTTCAGGTTTTTTGAATGAAAAGAATTTTTTAGGAGTTGTTTTTAGAGGTTTCTCTTTCCTCAAACTCATAATTCAGTTGCTCAACTCCGGTTCGACACAAAAGGTACTCGGTTGATCAGCTGCAAAGTTTTTGACACCGAACCAAGGACAGCCAAATGCAATCTTCGCACAGAGAAATAGAGAAACAGAGATTTCAAAGGCAGTTAACGAAAATTCAAAGAAATTCGACAAGAACAAGACGGTTTCACAGCAAGGGATCGATATTGCGTGGCATCGTACACTTTCAATCATTAGAACTCATTTTTTTCTGTCTCCAATTCGTGTCTCACTGTCATCTCTGAGCGTTTCTCTTATCATCCAGATAGGAAATTTCGCTTGAGTTGAAATTTTTTTTGATCTTAGCAAAAGACTTCTTTTTTTTCAAGTGTACCCAAGTTGACCTTTCTTAAAGTAGGTTTTTTTTTGGAATTTTTTCTTGCGGCAGATTCGGAATTACCTGGAAGAAATAAGGCAACTTGTTTCGAGTTTATTGGAAGCGCGTTTTTCGAGATATCCGCGAAATACGTGTTGAAATGTTGAACGATTGATGGTATGTTTTGTGTTGTTTTTTTTGTGTTTTCTCGGAATTTCTATGGTTGGTTGTGCCACTGAGAGGTTAGATCTGGTGTTCTTGTTATTTGCATCGAGTTAGTTAAATTACTGGATGGAATGGTAGGGATTCTGCCATGAGTTCATTTAAGGTCAAGTGTTGATGTGTTAGTGCCTTGATGAATGGACTGAGATGAAGGTTTGTTACTTTCGATTAGTGAGCTTTTGAATGATTCACTGGCTATTTCAATATCTGTTATCATCGTTTGTGAACAGGTCTGATAGGTCCTCCTTGGAAGTTCGTTAGGGTCCTCTCCAGTTCCACCGTATCCTTTCACTTACCATAGATTCCTGGTATTACTGAACTGAGATTGGCTAGGCACAACGACCTGCGATGCTATGGATGGTAAGAATCACTACAGATTTGATTACTTCTTCTATTCGTTAGACAATTGGGAGCTGAGTGATAAGAAAGGCTCTGAAAGAAGAACTGGAGAGGACCCTTAAGAAAGGTCGAAACCGGTCGTGGTACGCTCGATTAAAAATTCATTTATTCTTATTTTGTTTTGTTTACTTGAGGCGAGTGGTGAAACGATGCAGTACTGTTCTATCAACGTGGAACGACGAATGTGAGTTCCGATAATCATCACACTGTGTTTGAAGTGTAACAGTTAGCACAAAATGAACTGATCGATGCTGACTTGTTACAGGGCGCTGGTAACAGTTATCCATGGAAAGAATTCAACCTTCAGATTATCTTGGATAGAATATCTCGGTAAGTCACAGGCTAGTCGATTTGATACTCGTGAATGCACTAGTGAGGTAGTTCAAGTCAACGGTGATGTTTCTATTGATTCATGCTTGTGCTCTATACTATCCGATGATTTCGGTAGTTGAGGTACATTCTTGGTCATAGTATCTGATATAAGTCGTTGAGTTCATTTGAATTATCTGCTTTACAATAGTATTTGCCACCCTCACCCTCGCCTGCTGCTCGTGTCGAAGATGATTGTGATTGTTCGGAATTGGTTGAATTGTAAAGTTGTGACATCGATTGTCGGGAAACGATCCATATGCTCGTCGATGATGAAGAAAAAGATAGAGGCACTTGCTGAGATCGACTGAAAGCGGTAATCCTTCGGATGTTGGACGGCAGATTGGAACTGGTTGCTTTATGCAATCTATTTGTTGATCCGGTGTGTATGGAAGGGATGGTATGGAGTTCAAGTAACATTGTGGTGAATGTGTTGAGTAGGGTACACTTAAAGTTGTTTCACGACACTTGTATGTGTATCTACATTTACTGTCACTGCTTTAGCTTGGTTCATCGTGCGGTGGCTTCGATTCTTCAAACACGGGAAGATTCCTTTCTGCGTTTTGCGTCATAGATGAAAACCGAATGAATGTCGGGATCAGACATGTGTCGCATGAGGTCTCTCACGATCCCTATCGTGTAGAGATATGGAAAGATTGGGAAAAGTTATATGTGTGAAATGGGTCCAATGCTTCCACGAATCCTCTAGTCTCGATATGTTGTGTGGAAGGGATGGGTATGGTCTCCGTATAGTAGTCCATCGCTGACGGTATTAAGTGCTGTCACTTCTTATCATATGGTGTCCAGCGATGATGAAACACGGCAAAGATCTTGCTCACCCGACATTCGAACATTGAAGATAGGACACAGGAGGCTCATGCTGACTGAGACGACATTGATCTTTCTGAATCGTTGTCGAGCATACCAAGTCGATGGTGCACAGAAGAAAACATCGATAGAGAAGGTCACTCGAGGATGGGAGCGTGACAGATGTATATGATTAGACGTTTGTACTTTCCTACTTGCACTCATTCGACATGGAAAAGTCTCGGGCCTGAGCATTCGTGTGCAATGGGTAAGGAGTCTAGCATTCAATCAAATATACATGCTGTGATTGTTGCGGATCTCTAGAGTGGCCGTCAGAAATCTGGTGAAATCGAACAAGGGGCGAACTATATCGGATGAAAAGATTCTTCTAGAGGGTAGGAATGGAGTCTAGATCACATCGCAGATAGATGGTATGTCTATGGTCAATCTCTAGAATGGCAATCGGAAAGATGATTGGAAGAGCGATCATCAATGAAAGATTGTGAAAAGGAGCGAATTAAGTCGGAAACAAGGATTGGAAAAGAGGGTAGGAACACATTGGTATGTGCCTAGACGTTTGCACCTTCTCGACATACGGACGATCATGAAAGTCTCGGGCTTGAGCATTCATTAGTGTCGTGGGAAGGGAGTCTAGATTCTACGGACGGACATGTGGAGTGGCAGTCGGAAAGAACATGAAGCAAAGTGACAAGTACCGTTGGGCAACAGGGATGGCGAGCATTTGGAAGCGAGTGATATGATAGATGATGAAAAGGGGCGAAATGAATCAGAAACAAGTACCGTCTCAGAGACATATGAACACTTGTGTATATTCTTAGACGTTTGCACTTTCTACTTGACACAGGTACGATAAACGAAGTGTCAGGCCTGAGCCGTGCTGAGTGTCATCGGAAAGAAGTCTAGATTCGATCGAATATGCATATTGTGTCTATGGAGAAAGGGCTAGCTGATAGTCGGACCGGAGAGCTGTCGTTTGAAACGAAGAAAGACGCTTGTACTTTTCTATTCGCACTCACAGAATAACGAAAGTCTCGGGCGTGAGCATTCCTGTGTAGTAGAAAAAGAGTCTCATCTAGAATAGAATATTCTTGTACGTGTTCCTGCGTCGATATCGATTGATACCGGTGCAAAGGATGACGCGGATCAAATTCGTTTGAATAGTATGGAAAGGATAGTGTTCTAATCAAAGTTGCCTATTGTTTTAGGTCTTAATCCTGTTGGAAATACAACTGCTGGCTGATCATTCGGTCCGACGTATAATGTTTGCTATCGTTTTCCCAAATGCCTTTTCTATGTGTGCTTGTTGAGATCGATGAAACTATTTGTAATAAATGGTGATCAGCCGAAAGTGTTTGCTAGTCTGCTTATATTCGAAAGTATTCTTTTCTGTTCAAGATTATCGTCTTCGATGGAGAACAACATTGACCATTCATCAAATAATCAATCTCACTCACAGTCAGTGGTCTCAGCGAGTACACAACGGTCTGTCAGTACGGCGTTACCAAGTGTTCAGCATAGCTCCAGTCCATCAATTACCGTGGGACAACAACAAGAACGGGAACAACGATGAAAGAGAGAAAGAGAAGTAGTACGGCAATGGCAGCCAAGAAGACAATGGAATGTCGACACGTATGAAGATTATGTACAAACGCAATTGGAACACTACTTAGAAACGGAGAATCTTGAAATCCAACAATTAGAAAACGAATTCAATGAACAAGTGAATCGGATAGAGCAAATCGAACAGATGGAAGAAGAAGAATTACAACAGATGAATGCTGAGCAACTACAAGAACGAGAGCAATTTGAACAAAAACAGCTATTGGAACAATTACAACATTTGGAGCACTCTCAGCAATAAAATCAAGCGCATGATACTTAGATACTTCGTCCTGTTTCTTTCTTCATCATACGTAACGTATATCTATAATATTTCAGATTATTCTGAATCACACACTTTTTACATCATCGTCCGATGCTGACAGCCAACCACCACCAGGTTGCACACAAAGCACAAGTAAGGGACAGACCAGGTCTAGTTGAATGTCATATTGATGTTCTTCTCAAGAATGGAAGCTTTGAACAATTCACAGACGGCAATCGGGAAGCCGATCCAGAGAACAGAGAAGATCGTATGGATGATCAAAGTGGCGAAGTCTGTTTATTAGGGAAAAACACACAACGCGTCCAATCAATCCATCGTCTCTCAGTGACGAGCCTTGATTTATTTCGCACGAGAATACGCTCAATAGAAATGCTATTCTTGTTAGCCTTTAGATGAACATACTCTATCACAGCAAATGAGTCACCTATCTACTTCTCGACAACCGACGATCAGTTCAACCAACGTCAAAGATGATATCGAGGCAATTCCGAATTATCTGTCGAAGAAGAACAAATCATTCAAAGATGTCATCTATCGAGCCTCATCATCATCATCGTTATTGAAAAACAAAATGAAAGGATTAAGACGAATGGTCATTCTGATGTACAAAATAATGCTCATTCAGATTTATCATACTCTATGGTCAACGTATTTGAAATCAGGCACAGGGATACTCAAAGCGAAAGAACTGCCTGGTGTGAAAGTTTGGCCAACAGAAGTAAAATCATTAGTGATGAAGCAAAAAGCAAATGAAGATGAAGCTTGTCTAGCTTGTGTCAATCATTATCTACGTCATCTTGATGACAGAATGGAACACTATCGTGATGAACTGAACAGGATTAACGGTCAATTATGTGTGAATACACAAACAATTGAAACATTCGTTCAACAAGGACTTGAAGCTCGGCGGTTGGAAATGGAACATAAAGTTACACTCGTTCACCATGATTATAACGACCGCGTATTAGAATCCGAATATCTGCAGCAAAAGCCGAGTAAACATCAAGTAAGATCTGTGCAGCATACTTCATCCGCTTGGATATCGTTCTTCTCTTCTGCCGAATAGAAGCAAATTGCTAGACGCCTTTGTCAAGCGAAATATAAACAGGAAACATCCAAGCAGGAATACAACTTACTTAAAACACGTATCTCCAACTACGATCGTTCGAAGGCGTCTGGATCACATAACGAATTGTTTGATTCAATTGATGATCCAACGGCTAGAGAGCAACAATTCTATAATCGATATAGACAAGTCATTCAGAAATCGAACGATGAAATGATCAGTCTTTATCTAAGTTCAGCTGAAGCTCAAATGCAATACTATCAAAAACACTTCAACGATGAATTAAAGCGAATCTGGGAAGAACAGCGTACTGCTCGCATTACTGAAAAACTAACCGTAGCTATGCTCCATCTAATCGAACAACGCTACAATAATATCAGTGACCGTGTGAAATGTGTTTACGACTTTCGTGTTCATCTTCTTGATTTGAATTTATCTATTTGATTGCGGTTAGATGATAAATGTTCTCTCTATTTGAACTCTTTTCTTCCTTCTGCTGCTTGACATCTATCGACGATTCATTTCAGATTATTACTTCGCGGAAATCATGGATGCCTCATCTTCAACACAAGTACTGACTGGACCCGCACAACAACGAAGAAAATCTCATGGAAATCAGGGATTGAGACGTTATCGAAGAAGATGCTGTATTCGAGGAATGAATGAAGCAGAAACCGTTCAGGTAAGTGAATAATGTGATCATATCAACAAAAGTCAATACTGTTTCGTTTGAATCCAAGTCTGAGCATCATTCATTATCCAATGCAATGAATGAAGATACCACAACAACATCAGATAAGAAACGTAAGCGAGTGCTTCAATCGTCGAGTCAGCTATCAATGGTGCAACCATTACCAAAGAAGCTAAAGGAGAAACGGAAAGCTACCACGGCTTCAGTGATCAATGTGAATCAGAACTATCGGTTTGTTCATTGTAAACATTCATGACTGTGTCAAACAGCAACTGTTCTTATTTGGACGACCCTTCTATTTGAAAGTGTTGTCGAGCATCCTTATTCAATCGCTACGCCAACATCTACATCAGAAACTGAAGAAAAAATCGAGCAACGATTTCTATATTCACGGCTTCAACTATTAGATCGACAGTTTTATCTCGATCTTGATCGACACAAATGGCAATCGTATTTCGACATTGGATCACAGCATCAACTATGGCCGGTAAGCTTCTATCACACGAGATGTTCACAGAAGAAAGATTCGTTCGAATATGTATAGAA
Source organism: Didymodactylos carnosus (assembly GCA_905250885.1). Lineage (NCBI taxonomy): Eukaryota > Metazoa > Rotifera > Eurotatoria > Philodinida > Philodinidae > Didymodactylos > Didymodactylos carnosus. The sequence goes on along the minus strand of CAJNOQ010005035.1, from coordinate 9,730 downwards.
CGAAGTATACACGATTGCAAAGACAACCGAGCATCACTCATGCCAAAATTTGGTCGCTCATTACTTACATGAAATTGTTCGTCAGCTCGATCTATGTAATGACGAATTATTGTCGCAATCTCAATCGTGCCCATCGATATTCTTACCATTGGATATCTTGGATCATCGTCTCCACGATTTTGTCAGTTTACAGCGGAAATATTTGCTGCAGAGAAACGACGAACAGTTGGCAAGATTCAAAGACTTGATTCAAGAAAAAGACGTATTTCGTAATCTTCTGGAACATCATATCCGTGTTGATCAAGTATTGAATCCACCTAGATTATATAATGAAGCATCTATTCATGTCTTTATCTTTCGTCTCTGTTTCTCGTAGAAAGTAGCACTTGATCATCTCATCATTCTACGCGACAAACAGCTGAAGACTTTTGAAGAACTAATGATGTTTGAACAACGAATACTAAATCATATTTTGCCTCAGGATTTCGATAAGATGGAAGATCTTATTGCACCTGATATATACCGGCCTCCAATCAATGACACGATTGCTATTGCATTTAACAAGGAACGATCGAAAATTTTACAAGAAGCAAAACGGACTATACTAAATATGTATGTCCACGCTTATGCGATGAAAAGTCGAGAATACGAGAGACAGTATCGCCAGGACTGAGCCGATTTAAACAAGAAATTATAAATAATGGACATAAGAATGAAACATGTTCTCAAGGTGCAATTACCGTCTACATGAACCATCGGACAAACCGAATCAAGCAAGAAGTGTTTCATAAGATATCATCATTTCGAAAGCAACTACTACGTCGTCGTCAACGTTCATCAGCGTCAAAAAAGAATACCGTCGACGTATGTCCACAAGTGATTCTGGATGTTGGCCATGTTCCATTGAATGCAGCCCAATTGAAATATCTCTCACGAGGTAAGCCTGTCTTTCTACTATGGAATAGACATACATGCCCATTTGATCATTTTTACTATTCACTAGGTCCAGGCTATATTAGGCCGAATCAAAGTTCTCTTCGGCCCTATCATCGACAAATGAATCGTGTGAAAAAAGAAGAAACTGAGCTCATGAATAAAATTCTCAAGTTTTTCTCTGAGAATCATTATATGCCACGGTCATTGCCAATTTTCAAGCAATATGCGGCACAACTTCATGATTGTCTTGTACTTCGTTACACGGCATCGTTATCCTTTACCGATCAAATCCAAGCTCGACGAGAGTTCAATCTTACTAAACTTATCCGGCGAAAATTTAAGCGAAACAAACTGATCCTTCGCGAAACAGATAGGAGCGGTGTTTTTCATGTCGGACGAGCAAGTGATTACGAGAAAAAAGCAGCTATGTATCGCATAAAAACCGGTGCTTATGAAGAACTTCATTCCAACCCGTTCGATGAGATATTTACCAAAGTTGTTCGCTTTCTCAATCATCTCAAGACAAATAAACAGATAATGGAATGGCAAAGAGTGAAAATGACACCGGTTCGAGACAAGGCAGAGCTATCTTACCGATACTTTCTTCCTAAAGCACACAAGGTAAAAGAATGCTCTATGTAAGAAAACAGACTTGGGTTACTGTCACCTTCTATGTAGGAAGGGACACCGCTTCGACCCATCTCAAACACAAAACGTGCTGCCACAACAGGCATCTCGAAGTATTTAGATCAAATTATTCGACCGTTATTTGATAAATATGCTAAAAGCACTACCATTGTCGATGGCGTCGACCTACTCGACAAACTTCAGAGATACATTGCAGCAGGTTATCTCACAGCATCAACTTTGTTTGTGACATTCGATATTATTGATCTTTACACGATGTTACCTCAAGAAGAGGCCCTTGCAATTCTTGCAGAATTTCTTCATGAACACGGATGTGAAAAAGTGGAGAAAATTTCAATTGAGACTATCGTATAGTTGGCTCGTCTTGTTCTTCAAGAGAACGTTTTTGTTTATGACAAGAAATATTATCGACAAGTCATTGGTGGTGCAATGGGATCACCGTTCATATTAACGTTGGCTAATATCTTCATGTGGAAATGGGAAAAACAAACAATATTATCTAAAATATCTAATGTTGAAGTGTATGGCCGGTAAGTATCCTATTCGTTTAAGGATCCAACACTGATCCTTTCGTCTCTTCACAGATATATTGATGATAGCTTTTATACATCGAATGAAACTGCAGAGAAAGTTCAAGAAATATTAGAAACAGCAAATCGATTGCATCCAAACATTAAGTTAACCTGGAAAATAAGCAAAGCTGTTTCATTTCTCGATCTTTGCATCAGTAACAATGACGGTCATCTTTCGTCATCCGTCTATCATAAACCAAGATCTGAACCATCACTTGTTCCATTCTTATCTGATCATCCTCGACATGTATTTCGAAACATTGTACACACTGCCCTTATGCGAGCGATTCGGTATTCATCATCATTCGAACTATTCGACGACGAACAGCGTTCCATACGTCTACTGTTACTTTACAATGGGTAAGTCGTTCGTTTTGAAAAGAGATGCTAATTTATCCGAATCATACGAAGATATCCATCCACGTACATCGACTCCCAGTTTCGAACGTTCTTCGAAAAATACATCTACTTGACAACACAGGTGCTACCAATGATCGACGATGAGAAAGACTATCTTTCTATACGTTACAAATTACAACAACAACCCAGTGCAAATCAGACGAAGATAACCAAAAACGCTCAAAAGGTCCGTTTTGATACTGAGATCCACAATGGCGAACAATGTCAGAAACCAAATGTGATAACAATGGACCCTACCAAGAAGGAGAAGTTCCAGAAAACTCTCATTGTTCATTGTCGACATGAGCGGAGGCTAGAAGCCATGAAACGTGACATGCATCACATTCATGATTCAGTCTTCCAAGGAACACCGGCTATGGATATCAGAATGATTGTAGGCCATACGAATAATCGATCAGCCAAAAGGGAATTCACTCAAGCACGTCCAACCATGACCTTCCTGAATCCCCCGACAAAACCCAGTAAGCAAGGAGACTTATTCAATGTTGTGGGAACACCAACAGCGACCTCGAACTTTTCCTATTCCATTTAGATCAGGACCCAAAAAATTCCGATCGACGTAAACCCTCCAATCAGAAGAAACGTTTCTCGAGCAAACGGAAAAATACCAAAAAACAATAAACATCCGAGATCAATACTACATTGGCCAGCACTACCACAGACACACAACATCTAACGACCCTAGCCTTTCCTGAACAAGAACCGAACCATCTCTGACCGAAAATGATCATGGATTCGGAGAATCCATAGGACGGTGAATTAAAAATATACTTCTGTGTGTTGAACGCAGGTTCTTCTGCGCAATAAATTGCAAAATGATGACTTCGTGAGGTAAACAAGGGATCACCGCGCGAGGAAAGAGTGTAAGAAAGAATAGCTCGTTAGAAACGAAACTAACTGACGAGTCCCTTAAGCAAGGACGAAACCGGTCTTGGTGTGCTTGTCTCACCCTCACACCCCACCCTCACACCTTCACATTAGAAAATCTTAACGAAAAACTGAAAGGTCTAATCTCTTTTACAAAATAGTTGTCAGTGTCAATATTATAGTGTTTTTGTATATGCATGAAAGATCCAGGCGATTATGATAAGATCTGATGATTGATTAACAGGAACCGATCGGATACTTTCCGACGTAATCCGGTCCGGAATCCGACAGCAAAGACTGCGACCAAATATACGTCGGATCCGATTGGTTTTTTTAAAGGAATGCATCGATTTCCGATGCAATCCGATGTCGGATCGGACCTTTTCCGATAGAATCCTCATGCAGGATTGAATATTCTGGATACTAACTTATATCTATCCTTCAAACATTATTCATTTAGATATCAGATTTTCTTGTTCTTTGTTTAAGAATTATAAAATTAACTATTCAGTAAAATAAAAGCTTCCAAATGAATAGTTCCTCGTCATTACCGACCTATCTTCTACATTTCCTACCCACGCATTCTTTCTAAACATTACTGTAACTCCGGTGAAATATGCATCTTATTTGTGATCTCAGGATCATCAGAATAGAGTCCGTATGTACAATAGAGCCGCCTGATGAGACCCTTAAGCAAGGTCGAAACCGCGATCACGGTGTGTTTCTTGATTCAACCTTACCCTTCAAAAAACTGTCGCTGCGCGGCACATTAAAAGGTCACGTACAGAAAACACAATAGAAAACGTTTTTTATATTTATGGCGGAAAATTTTTTATTCTTCCGTGTGATGGGGTTAAGTGTCCTTCTGTTTGTCGTCCGACGGTTTTTTGACGGGCATACCTCTTTTAAACATTTTTGAGATACTTGCAGCCCTAATCCTACTCGCTTGGCGCGGTCACTGAAAACGAAGGAACTTATGTAGAAATTAGAGACGTTATATATGTTTTAGTATCATGTACAGTTCAAAATAGTAGAAAAGTTGTTATGGTATCTGTTGGCGTATGAAAAAATAAACTACTCAAAATAATAAGGTATTTCGGACATTCTCTAGATCAAATCGGTGATTGATGTCAGACAGTCAAATGATCAATCGGGTTGTTTGGTTTACAATAAAATGCCATGATACATGCTTCACAGCAGTGAAAATCGTTACGATCTTTTGTTGTTTGAGAGTGATAAAGAAGTTAAAGTAAGGAGTGACTTTCCAAACACCCTCTAGTTCGAATTTTGTATTATAACAAACAAGGCTATTTATTAGTTATTTATTAGTTATTTATATAATAAACTCTTGGTTTATGTAATTACTAAGGATGTTGTCAGAACTTTTGGTTAAATCTGAACGAGCATATTATAATAAATATTAGTCTTAATGATGCCATTTCAGCAAAGTCAGCGATTCAGATAGTAGAATTGTTCATTCTTTAATTCACTCGAATGTTTGATTACTTAAAATACTATTTTTTTTCCTTTCAAGTCGTAATTATAACTACACTTATTTTCATTAATTTGTGGTTAAATGTTTATTTCTTGATTAAATGAATAAATAAAAGAAAATATGTAACAAAAAAAACGTTACACGCAAAAAAATGAAGAAATCTCATGTTCAGTTTTTTTTTCAATTACATGAATTCACTGGCAATAATTGTGTTGACCTGTTGCATTACTTCCTTCAATAATGATGATGTATCTGCTTGGTTTAATTTCACTCGTTTAACTAGATGCTCTTTGCTATCTCTTTTATAAATTCCTTCAATGTTCTGTAACATTGTTTGAACATTTGCAGTGAAATCGGATAATAATAGAAATAATCTACGATTTTTAATTTCATGTATGAGAGTTTCCATTAAAGGAACATCTGGTAAGCCGCCAGGAAAGCTATCACCAGCTGTGCCACTACAAAATGGTGTATGCCCAGGAGCATCACCAACCCAAACCAATATTTGTGCTGCACGTGAACTACTATTCTTTGCCCAGTTTAATTTAAGTGCTTTCTCTAAACCACCTTGGACGTCTTCGCACTCGTCGGCACCACCGCTTGCTTGTTGGCTTGCGATTTTAGCTTCAACTGGTCCAAGATTAGGAGTTTGATGAAAATCAATTAGATCAAAACGATTTGAATCTGTGTAATCGCGATAGGCAACAAATGCCATACGCAGAACACTATCTTTATCATATTTTTCTTTCATTTCTTTTTGTATTCCATCGGCAATAGCTTTAATGTGTTGTTTACATGCTGTAATCCAACTTCCCATTGAACCTGTACAATCCATAACAAAACAAATTTCAACTGTCAATGGTGAACTATGAACACTATTTGAAAATGTTAAATCAATACTACGTTTTGCATTTTGTGTAATTGCATCAAAATGTGTTTTCATTTCTTCAGTCCATACTTCATCTGTTGTTGAATACATTTTACCATCTTCTCCTCGAATTGTTGATGTTTTATCTGCATGAAAGGAATCATAAGGTGTTTGTCCGTCACTTTGTTCAGTCGACCAATTAATAAGCGCATCACAAAGTAAACGTGGATTTTGTGCAATAATCCAATCATTGAATGCTAAAGAAACACCATTCGATTCGAAACCAACACCAATTCCAATAACAGTTATTGAACGTTGTTCAGCATAAGCAATAATATTTTGTATAAAACTACCACGTTTATCAAAACCATCGGTGAGAGCAAAAATAAACATTGGTCCATGATTATTATTGTATGATGATTGTTGTTGTAATAATTCAGTGGCTGCAAATATAGCATCACTTAATAAAGTTGTTTCACCATCAATTTTTAATGAATTTAAAAGATGATGTACAAATAAACAATCGTATTTTTGTTTATAACTTTTAATTAATTGTATTTGTTTTCCAAATGTTAAAACATTGAAATCTTCAATACCAATTTTATTCAATGCTGCACACACGGAAATTAAAATATCTACAGATGAAAAATACGTAGGACCAGTCATTGAAACAGATTGATCAAGAAGTAATGCAATACGATATTCGGGTTTTTGTGAACCGATTTGATTAAGATAAATTCTATTATATTGTCCTTGTGTACAAATAAATTTAACAATACCTGGTATATATAATCGACTTCCTCGTGTATCTGGTAATGATTGTGTTGGTTTATATGCTGGAAGAACATAATCTTCCATGGTACGTACTAATTCACCAATATATATTTCAAGTTCTTGTTCGATTTGTTGGAGGATTTTATCTGTTTGTGTACACATAGTATCATGTGTTTCTAAATTCGAATAACTTTCCTCGAGTGCTTCTAGTGTTTTATCGATGATTTTAATAAATTCATCTGAAGCAGATGTAAGATCGGTATTTATTTGTTGTTGAAATGTTTGTTGTTCGAGTTTTTGTCGAAAATCATTTACATAAAACTGACCGGTATAAGAAATCTCAGGATGTTGCCATAATTCAACAGCTTTTATATGAGATAGAATAAATGGATTTAGTGGATGAAATGTAGGCGCATTATTTGTGGTTGATATACCGGATGCTTTTGAAGTATCAGTTGATCGATTACCACGAAGAACAATCGAGTGTTCAATCATATGAAAAAGATCATCGACAACTGTTTTCGTTAAAGTATCCAATTGTCCAGTTTCAATAAGTCGATTTCGATCTGGTGCTATACGTTGTATGAATTCTTTAGCTTTTTTCTCATGTTCATTAGCAAATTGTCTATATTCATTTGAAAATTTTGTATCATCAGGTTTTGGTAATTCTGGAATAATACAAACCATATAAAGTTCGGCTGTTGCAAGATTTAATTGATTTGTGTATAATTCAGTTTCATCTTGAGATGAAATACCATCGGTAATCATAATAATAAATCGCTTGACATTTGGTTTAATTTGACTTCCATATAAATCTTTATTTGTAGCAATTTGTTTCAATGCTGTTGCTGGTAATGTTTTTTCATCGGTTGTAAACGATTCAAGAATATATTGTCCACGTGCTATTACTGATTGTTGAAGACTTTGAGTAGTGTTTGTTGTTGAGTCAGTTGTCGATACCATGCTATGCATTGATTCATGTCCGAGTGGTTTAAGTATTTTTTGTTCAGCACCAAATCGAACAACACCAAATTTCCATTCAAGGCGATGAAATGTTTCGAGAAGAATAACTAATGTATTTAATGCTTCACGTATTTTCTTACCACTCATACTTCCACTATTATCAACACAGAAAATAAATTCAAATTGTAAATCATCATTGGCTGCTGTTTGTTGTTTTTCGTATTGTTTTTTTAGTGCTGAACGTAAACGTGTTAATAACATTAATTGAATATTTCGTGTAAGTCGAGCTAATAGAGCATATCGTGGTTTATCTAATGTTGTTTCTGGTAAATGTTCCGGATCACAATGTTCAGTAATAGTTCCAATATCATATCTATTAGTAGATTGTAAAAGATTGGAATACATGTCTGCTGATCGCTTTTGAAAGTTTTCTAATTGTTGTTTACTGATGTTTACTTTTGAACTCTCTTGTTTTGATGTTTTTTTATCTGGCGATGGGATTCCATCTACACTGGTACCAAATTCCACACGGATAACTCCAGGTGATTTAGTGTCTCCTTTGAATGCTGATGAATTTTCTGGGCTGTCTTTTGTCACTTCTCCGTGATCATCAATCTCCAGGACCACGTCACGATTAGCAGTTGTTCGATGTTCCCCAGGCGATGTAGATGGATCTGTATTGTTTTCTGTCTCTTCATTATTTTCATCGAGAGCTGGATTCAAATCACTATCGTAATTTGCCAGAAGATTATCGAGACGAATACCTAACTTGTGTAATATCCGATCACCCATTATTTCACCCTGTTCAAATTTCGAATCTTCAAATCCTTGCAAGAGCTGTTTAATATTATCCAAATTTGTTTGCTGCTGTTGACCTTGTCCTTGATAATTTAAATCCGAGACCTGAGCACCTTCGGGTATATCATAATCATCTACTAATTCATTTTTCTTACTGAATTTCCACAATTTACGTAAGGATTCTGACGCACTTAATTTATCCAAAACTTGTATTAAGTCTCTTTGTATCTCTTGACATTTTCGTTTTATATGACCATCGATGTCACCTGTACATGATTCAATGAACTCCAATGATTGATATAATTGTAATGATGTTTGAATAACCTTGGGTAAGGTCGTTGTGGCTAGACTATCTATTTCTCTTCTCATATTGTTTGCTGCCATTTGTTGAATAGTATTCATAGTTGTCTGAATTTTATTGTTAATTTTAGTAGCCGTTGCTAAACATGTGATTGTTTCTGGTAACAATAATTCGTCTTGTTTAATTATATTTGATGTTTGTGTTTCTGATTCTTCATTTAATTCAGCTGCTTCTGATGCGAGTGTTTCTACTTTGGTTTTTGTTGCCTCTCTTGTCTCTGCACCTGTTTCACCCATCAATAAAGGACTTGTTGGGACAGTAGATTCATATGATGTTGTTTCTGTGTCTTCAATGGTACCGCTAGCTCCGATACTACCTCCACTAGTACTGCTGATACTATTACCACTACATTTGCTGGTACTTGGACTGGTACCACTGCTACCTCCACCGCTTGTAGCAGTACCAACACTGCTGCCACTACTTGTACTAGAACCAGTGCTTCCACCACCTTTGCCGGTACTTGCGCTGGTACCATTGCTACGGCCACCGCTTGTAGCAGTACCAACATTACGGCCACTACTTTTGCCGTCACTTTCACCTCTACTGCTGGCGCTATCTTTGCCGGTACTTGTACTAGCCCCTCCACTACCTCCACTACTTGTACTAGCACCATCACCGCCGCTACTACTTGTAATGGCACCACCACTACCTTTGCCAGTGCTTGCACTAGTACCGCTACTACCATCACTGGAACTTCCTCCACTACCTTTGCCAGTGTTTGCACTAGTACCGCTACTACTATCACTGGAACTTCCACCTCTACCTCCACCAGCACCACCACTACTTCCTCCTTTACCATTGGCGCTGGTACCATCACTTCCTTCACCACTTCCACCAGCACCACCACTACCTTTGCCAGTGCTTGCACTAGTACCGCTACTACCATCACTGGAACTTCCTTCACTACCTTTGCCAGTGTTTGCACTAGTACCGCTACTACTATCACTGGAACTTCCACCTCTACCTCCACCAGCACCACCACTACTTCCTCCTTTACCATTGGCGCTGGTACCATCACTTCCTTCACC
>CAJNOQ010005034.1:0-16171 GCA_905250885.1 Didymodactylos carnosus | reverse complement strand
ATAAACTAAATTCTCACATCATATAGTCGGTGTGACTAAGCATCTCAATTTATGCACGGTGGGGAAGGTCCTGTTAAAGATGGAAAAGTTCAAGGCAACTCACTCTACATCGGGTACCTCCGCTAGTTATACATAATAAAACTAAGTATAGTATGACCTTGAGTGATAAGTAACGTGTTTAGCATGTATACGTTTTCTTGCCTTGTCACAGGTTTTGTTTTTTTCTGTTCACCTTGACATAGCTGGAATATACGTAACATGTTAACATCTGTTTTTCTTGACTATTAGTAATTGTTAATTATCGATTGTGTTTTCTACATAACAATGCAAAGCGGAAGATTGATAATGTAAAATATCATATTATGAAAATTACCAAGTCTATCTGAACACGATTGAGACAATGTGAGAACCTGAAAATTATCACTCTTACGGTATTTTAAAGTATAGATCGATACAAGATTAACAAACTGCGCTCAAAAACATATTAATTGCGTACAATTCTTTTCTATTTTGAAGTTTTATTAGTAATCAGCTAGGTCTGAATAGCTGAATCAGTTTTTTCAGCTCTGATTCAGCTGTGATTAAAATCACGTCCCAAATTAGAGCGGGAAATACTGATCAGCTCATCAGATTCCGTCAACAGAATCAGAATTAGAATTAGAACTTTCTGAAAGTGTCAATTTCAGATTTTCCGGGTCTGAATCAGTCAAAGTGTGTTTTTTAATGTCTTTTTATTGCATAACTAAATCCAATAATAGTTCAAAATACTCTACAAATTGTTACAATTCATGAAAATAGAAAATAAAACTTTTGAAGTTTTTAACAGCACAAGCGCTTCTGAGTTGAATTACATTTTCTGGTCGTAAAAATACCATTTTGTATGCGGATTATATAATTTTCGAAAATAGTCCGAACAATAACGTTTACCATGAACGGCACTGATTTTAAGGAAAATCGAAATACCATCATGTTGAATAAAGTGAGGTTTCAAAACACAATATTTATTTGGGTGGATCGGTTGATATCCCAAAATCAACAAAACGGATTTCGATTCTGCCAGTTTGAAGAGTAACAATTTCATGTCCTACAGCTTTAGATGATGTTCTGATTAAAAGTTATGTTAATAGGCGTGTTAGATGATACTGTGGACTTAGTCTGACGATTGCCCTACTTGAAAATCGGAGTTCGATAATACTGGGACCGACAGCAATAGTGAGTAATAATGAATGGTAATTATTAGTTTAAGTACATACTAAACCTTCATAAGACAAATTTCATCCGTAATATCTACGTCAATTGTAAAAACCTGCGGAAAAAATGTTAGACTGTCCATGTCGAAACAGTCCACATTAGACATAAATAACGATGGAACCGAGAATATTTTGATTTTTTCAAACCCCTAAAGGATAATCGGTTTTGAGACGGCTGGGTTTGAATCAATGTACTATTCTATAAGATGATTGAGTTAAGATTGTGAAAGCAGTTGTAAGAGCGTTCTTACTTGTCAGGTGAATATTCGATTCCTCTATAGAATTCAAAATGAGATATGTACACGCTGAGTAACAAAAAAAAGTCACAGATTAGCTTACAAAAGCATCGACGAATTCAACCTATTAAATTAAACTAATTACTTTGACGTTCTATTCATCCTCCTTTTTCCTCCTATGTAGTAATGTGTACACTTTCTGTCGTTCTCACATCGCTCTCTATTAGGCATGCAACGATATCACTACAGTACTGAAGTACTGGTATTGATCTGTACCTGTATTATACTCGTAACTAGGTATGGGGCGAATCGAGCGGGCGCTCGTCGTTCGAACGAGACAAACGAATCGCGCTCATCGCCCGACGCGAGACTGACCAATCGCGCTCGGTGTCCGAGTGCTCGCATGTCATTCCTAATTTAAATAAAATTCTCTATACTTTTGCACAAAAAATGTTTAAACAATTGTTTACTTGCTGTTCACTTATTATATAAAGAAAAAATATATTTTCTTCTATTAAAAGAGTAAAATGAATGTCGAGCGGCGAGCGCTCGATTCGCTCCATACCCACTCGTAACACGATAATTTCTAGAAATAATTGTTACCGGTGCTTCAGTGGCATTCATAGACAATAAGAACGAGCAGTTTTATGCAGACTGCTTAGTTTTCTTACATGTGCTAAAGGAACGAAAGAGATAGAGAACAGCTGAACGAATAGGGGAAGTGAAATAAATTAAAAGAAGAAGAAAACGGATCTTTTTATTCTGTTCTGGTTTGTAATTTTCTTCATGATAATAAATTATGTCACTCCATAGAACAGGAAGTCTAACCGCACACGAGATGAAGACATTTTTTATGACTGTTGTCGAATTCATAATGGTCCAGTCCGCACTCTACACTTCTTGAAACATATGAATCAACTGAGTTCCCAATACCTAATCTCCAGTTTCTGAGATATAGGTCTTTGAAAACCCGGGTTTTCCAGAAAGCCTACCAATTGCAAAATGCATCGAAAATTTGCAGAGAGGTCTTCCTAAAACGTCCGAAAGTCCCATCGCAAATCTGTTTCAAGCATCTTCCCCCTTTAGGTTTGGTTCAGGTTTTCGAACGCTATCAAACGCTGAGTCTTAAAATATTCCAGCACCTTCCTGAGCCCGTGTATTGAGTTTTAAAAAAAGTTTATTTTTCAACATTTAAAATTTGAATTTCGGCGGCGGGACTATATTGTTTTTTTTCAGAATCTAGCCCGTACACTTTTCAAGCGGATGGTGGATCTGGAATATTTTCAAGATAAGAGATTTCCCTAAAAAATTATTTGATCGAGTAGCCCATGTCAAAAACCACGGTTTTCTAGAAGCCGTACTTAGCCTTATTTTAAAAGTTTTTCGAATCATCCAAATAGAGAGCGTTCTTCAGAGTTCTTAAGTACCAAGAGGATTTGTGTTTGATGTTTGTGTTACGGGAGTACGTTTCTCATGCAACATGCGTATTCTGCAGCGCTAAACATTCTAAATCCTGTACGGTACAGGCTGTACCGTATCTGAAGTGGTGGTCACGAGGGCTTAAATCTAAACTTATTCTTTATCTTTTGAAGTATACATGATCATTGTGTACTCTTTTCTGTAATCATCTGTTGAAATTTTCAGATAATAATGAAAACCGGAAAACATCAACCGTCGGGAGAAGATCTAGGTTCAACAGTAACCTCCATGAAACGAAAACGCGAGGAGAGAGAGAAAACATCAAACGAAGTCACAAGGAATCATTTAACTGTGAACGAGGTATGTTTCACCACGTTTGCCCGGCGGTGCAGCAATTTGAACTTTCTAATTTTTCCGGTTTAGGAGCCAAGGTCATCACAGTACTCGAGCGACGCGCATCAGTGTTATCTACTTATGTTAATACAACATTTATCATGGTTAATAACAAAGAAGAGAAAAAATCAAATTCCGCACACGAAATGTACCTGCCACGACATAGTCCCTGATGCAACGAAAGGAACAGCAACAAATAAACCTTATTCATGAACGATGTTTGGGTTTCTGCACACCAAAAGAATTTAATTTGTCGTCATGTCATTAATGCACGACTAGCTACATCGTCGTTAACGCAAGATTTTCACCATTCATTATTGAGATATTATAAACTAATGACAATATTAACTCGTGATATCGAGCAAATAAACAACGATCACACTCTATTGATTACCAGAAACGACCAATTAAATGATATATTAGTCAGATGCAAACATTACATAAATGAGTTACAATCATCAATTCCCGAAACGAACCAGCAGCTTAATGAAATTCATCTCAATCATCTGCGTCTACAAGAAGAGTTAACGAATGTGAAGAACAGTATTCTACCACCAGCAGTGCATGACGGTAGCCTAATATGGAAAATAACGGATGTTTACCATAAAATCGATGGTGCTCGGTCAGATATTCATCCCTACATCAATTCACCACCGTTTTTCTCTTCACCCGTCGGCTACAAAATGAAAGTCACACTCTATTTAAACGGTGATGGTGAAGCTCATTGTAAATACATGTCATTATATTTTATGATAATGCAAGGAGAATTTGACTCCATTCTCCATTGGCCATTCAATTTCGGAGTTACCTTCTGTCTCATCGATCAGTCAAATCAACAGCGACACATCACTGAAACATTCTACCCAGATTCAAAAAGCGTCGTTTGTCACAGACCTCGTTCAGATACAAATGAAGCCATTGGCATACAAAAGTTCTGCTCATTAGATTCACTTCGTCACTACATACAAGACGACGTCATGTTTATTAAAATTAACATCGATTTCGTCACAATTCCACCGCATCCCACAATCTGTCTACCAGTCTCCTCATCAACATGTACACAGTCACCTGTTATCGCCACGGATGAAAGGCGTCAATCAATGCCCGATAGTAACGACGAATTTCGCCTTTGCATTGCTGGTCGATCAAATGCACCACTCTATTCAGTTCATCCACCACCCTAGCCACACTAATGTAGATGTGAATTGATCTCTTTTTTTCGATATAATCATCTTTTTTAGCAACAAATTGTTCGTAATGGCTTTTCTTTCACCATTCAATTTCGTTTTAGTAGATATCAGTAAGTTTATTTTTTTACTTCTCATTACTCACTTCGTTCGACATGTTCTGAACAAACTTTTTGACGTAAAACGTTCAGCATTGAACTATCTAGCTAGAATTATTTGCACTATTTTTTGTCTCGATGTTGTCCCAAAAGTGAGGTTCTCAGCTACAGTTTTGAAAGCGAGAACAATACAAAAAATCAACGTACTATTTGCTTTTTGTTTTACTATCTGGTTTTCGCGTACAAACTGCCAACCTTTCCCAAAATAATTCATATCACAGTTATGGATATACGAAAAGATAATACTCATACTCGTGATTTCTACTAGAATCTATTTCTTTTTTCTCTATTTACTAACCAAATGTTGTAGCATGTATTCTCGTATGAAAACCAACTCATTGTGTACTGTTCGAGTTATTCTAGAAATCGTTTTGATCTTGAATCGTTGACTAGAACTGACATATCGTACGCACAACTCCTGCCAAAAATTTTTTTACTTTAATAGCAAAGGCTCTACGCTAAACAGATTTTTATTCAAAATCTTAGATCTAAGAGTCAAACGTACAAAAGTCAAAGATTTTTCTGCACTGCAAATACATGTGTGTAATATTCATGTCTTTTTTTTTTCATTTTTCTGTTTACATGTTAAACTTGACGCTAAAAGCGTTTTTCAAGTTACTGTTATTCGTTTTATGAAAAGATGAATTGTGTTTACTGTCGAACAGTATTTCCATTGTTTATTTTTCAAGCTGGTTCTAAGTTTTGAAATTAGTACTTATACTAATAAAAATATCAAAAAAACTCATTATTGAATTGTGTCTGTATGCTTCACCTGCAAATATAATAAGAATCATATTCAATAAAATCTCAATTTCGGTTTTTTCATTAGTACACTACTTCTCGGATTGATCTCTTATAAAGTACTACATGATAAAGCTTTAAGAATGAAGAGAACAATTTTTTTCTAGTTTTAAGTTTTTTTTCTAGGTGTCATTCTTAGCGGGAAAATTAACGATGAAATTATTTTAGGAAAACCGAGCGGTTAAGATAGAAAATCATTTTGCGACAAACAATACACGATATTTATTAAAATTTTACATAGTCTAAAACTAGGCATTTCGCTCTATCCATTCGTAAAAAAAACTTCTGTTTCGGCTTTTCCATGATCCAGCAAATTAGTTTTCTTTTTTTGCTGCGTGTTTTCCGAAAATGTGTGCTCAGTGTAATCGGTTTCCGATTTTTTCCGAAGCTTCAAATTCAACGAATTTTTTACCGAAGGTAGACCTACTAATGATACATACATATTGATGGCGCAAACTAGTGCAAACGCTCCTGGACCGAGTTATAGGTTTTTCAAATAAATTAGATTTTTTTAGATCATTAACGCTTAAATTAAAAAATAACGAAATATTTAGAATTAGCGCAAAAAACTGCGTCGAATGGTGTATAATTCGGCCGTGTTTGTGCGGAAACTTTTGAATTTAGTTGATTTCTTTGTTTCTTGCATGTGCGGATATGGATTTTTAACTGAAATTTTAAAAGTTTGAAATCATTAACAGATGAAATCGTCTAAACATTATTTCTGTAAGTTATCGATGACTCTCTATCTAATACAATTATTTCTGAGTTTTTTTAAGGTTTTCTAAGTGGTTTTCTAGAGATCCGGTCTCTAGAAAACCGATTTGAAAACTTTTTCAGAACATAAAGAGCATTCCATTAAATAACCTATAACACAAGATAACCTATAAAAAACGCGTTTTTAAGTTTTCTTCTAGCTTGCAGGCCAAAAGACCACGTGCCTGGTGAAAATTGCCCAATGTGGATAGATGCTAAGCATTATTTCCGATATGATACAGCGTAAAAAAATTTTCGGTTGGAAAGAGTAAAATGTGACAATCAAAATCCATAGAAAAAATTTTTGGGATTGAGTTTGAGCAAGAAAAACTTTAAAATTAAGCATTGCGCTAAAAAAGCTTATTTACATCATTATGCCTATGGCTATAATACATACAATATTAATAAGAGATTATTATACATCATTCCTTTCCAATTTTAATTCTTTATATATTTCTCTTACATCCCGGAAGACAAACGTCCTGATAACATTGGCATTCGGAAACGGTGGGAGGCTAAAATTATGGATGATCTTGAGAAGTTCGAGCTTCGAAACTGGAGAAGGAAAACAAGAGACAGAGAAATGTGGCGTGAGCCAATCAACAAACGTGTGAAGGTTACCTCTGTACAAAAAAACATCAAAGAAATAATTCATGAACTTAAAGATCGTGCAGAGAGGAGGAGAGGAGAAGAATCAGCTAAAGATCGTGGAGCAGGACAACGGAAGGTAACGGAAGTGTTAGTGAAAGATGCAAACAACACCTACACTTGTCCAAATTGTAACAGATCTTTCAAGCCGCAAGGTATGACAGGACATGTGAAGTCGTGTGCAAAAGATTGGTGTAAGAAAAACAACATTAAAATTGGAAAGAAATGATGTGAAAACAAATTATGTTTAGTAATACTGGTGAAATGAAGAATATCACCTAAACCAAGTAGACTTGGAGGATGATAGTCGGATGAAAAGCCTTTATTTATTTACATAATGTGAACGAACAGGACAGAAGCTGAATGAACACTTCACACTACAGTTCACAGTCATTTCTGTTCACAGCACCAGTTTTAATTAATTCAGATCCTCTATTACCATCACCAATAATGACAATACATGAACATAAAGATTTTAAAATTAATTAAACAATGGTGTTTAGGTAATAAAGAAAACTTTGGTTTAGACGATTTTCAATTAAGAGGTAGGGAAGATTTTATATTAAAATTACATGATAATTATAATACTTTAGAAGCAATAATTACATGTAAATATGGTTCAAATTTCTTATTAACAAAAACAGTTAATCAATTTCAATCGTTTCAAATTTTTATAAACATAAAAAAATTGAATTGTTCATTAATGAAAGAATTTGTAAAGAAAAATGATAAACAAAAAAGAATTAATGTCCAAACATCATCACTAGTACAATCACAACCATTAGTTCAAATAATAATAAATCCTATAGTTAGTTGCACCACCTTCATCCATAAGTAGTACATCAACAATAGAACCAACGAAAACCAATTATAAATGTTCTGCACCAGCATTAAGTATATTAACGCGATCATCAAAGCGAAGAAAACTATAATTATTATTTGTTTTATCATTAATTTAGCATTAGTTTTACCGTTTCTATTTTATTGTATTATTATGAAATCTTTAACAAAGTACTTATCTTCTCATTATTTATTATTTATTTATTCCTAGTCGGATATTGTCACATAACTATGTGATATTTCTATCTTTTTGTTATTATTCCTTTTATACTCGAGATCCTTGTATATAAATCTAGTTCTTATTTACGATCGCAAGTAATGTATATTTAACAAAGCGTGGATTCACGTCGACACGAGAAATATGAGTTGTGTCGTTGATCGACTCTTTATATACGAATTAGATGTTAACTGAGACGTTGTATGTGGAAACTGGTTGATGTTGAGCTTTGCAGGGACTCTTGGACTTAAGGAGTCCAGAAGTCCGGAAGCTGAAGCTAGAAGAAATGAAGAAATGAAGCTGATGAGAATTTTTGAACGGATAGACAAGGTTTGATTCCTCCCTGGCTTTTACATCCTAGTCCACTTTCTGCTGATACTACTTTAATATTCAGTGAAAGCTCCTAAAACCAATATTTAGCCGTTATTCCTCTTTTCTGAGTGGAATATCTATGGTTAGTCAGCCATTTTCCCATGTTTTGTAGGCACACAATTCATTTTCTAGATTCTATCCTTACAATCAGCTGAACAACGCTTTGGCTGAAAGTTTCAAATTATTTTTACATTCGAACACGGCCAGATGCCACCAGCATTTCTATTCATTAAAATATGAGGTTACATTTTTTCTTTCAAGGTTAATGGTTCACTACAAGTTTCACGGTACACTTTATAAATGGATTATCTTGACTGAGCAGATTATCAGATTTATCATAACAATTTTAAAACTATACGTACAGCTATCTACTATGTGAAAGTAAGCTTATAATTATTCCACTTTTATGACATTCTGACCATTTTCTTATAAGAATTGAGAGAGCACAGTATGCATCAATAGATTCTCCACTGCTTAATTTCGGACTTTCATAGCTAAATCCAGTATCGTAGGAATTTCGGCACTGCGAACTGCCGTATCTAAAGTGTATCCAAAATTTTCAGACAAGGATTGTAACGTAATCAGAAATTTTGGTTCTGCACTCGTGAGGGTGAGAATGGTTCTAGGGTTCGCACTAAAATAAATTTTCGGTACACTCGCCTTTCGATAAAATATTTTTCAACGAAAGTTCAGTAAATCAGGATTTTCATTGTCTTCTTTTAGGTACAATAAGAGTCTAGCAAACAAATGTTGAAACCTTATTGGCAAATGTCAAGCGACAGAGAAAGAATGAAAGCGTTGTTGATCAAATATGTCTCTTTCGAAGATCTAAGAAAAAAGTCTAAAAAAAGATCGAATTTTATCTAGTTTGATACAGATGTTTATCTATGTTGTCCGACTCGAGAATTCGATAACTTGTATGAAAAGAAGATTTTTTGCATAGAGAATAAAATTCCTTGTCTTTTTTTGGGTCAAAATCTGGGTAAGCAATAAAACTTACGGAAAAGAAAACCTTCATGGAAGTATAGTGCCCGAAATCATGTAACTTGTGAGGATTTCATATGAAATAGAAGAGGATTTTAAAAAAGTCCAGGTATTTAACAGACGGTGACAATCAAACTTTTATTGTTTCTTCAAAAGTTTGTAAATCTTGGCTACTTTCGAAGAAAAATATGAAAACATGGGTTAGATTTCATAATAAATCGAAAGAATTTGCGATTTCTACAAAATCGATTTATAAAATCTATATCATTGATGTAGTTGAGTGGGTTATAGCAATTCAAAAATATCCGTGTATTCGTATTACAATCCACGCAAAAACCGACGCAAATTTTGTTGATTATAGTGATTTGCTCCTAGTTTATCTCAACCTTTCACTTCGTTCTCTAATACCACCAACAAAATCCATAAATACCTTAGAAATATGGAGCCATACACTTCAGCAACTAGTTTATCAATTTACGTACGACATTTCTAATGAATTAAGCGATTGAGACCGGCTATTTTTTCTTTAGTTTAGTTTAACTCTGCCAGACAAGTTGTTCACTTCTTACAATGTCTTCAATCTTCATGTGCCATATTGTTCCTCTACACATTTTTTTTGTTTTTTCGTGTTTTTGGCAAACGTTTTACGTGTCCTTCTTTTGGTCAAAACTAGGCATCTATAAATTTTATCTATAAATCTCTACTATCGCCGTAAAATTTCTAAATGTCGTTGATAGTAGAGATTTATGGATAAAATTTATGGATGTGTAGTTTTGACCCCTTCTTTTAGCCGTTATTATCGGCTGTTATTTTCGGCTAAAAGAAAAGAAGACAATCTAGGAATTTGACTGTGATCTGAATACACATCGAGAGATCGCTTCCTATTCGCAATTGGTTATCAAGAGCAAATTGCATTCGATCTCAGTTTTAAACTGTCGTTTTTTCATTCCGATCATTTGCAAAAGAATCTTTTCTGTATTTTTTAGTAGTGTTCGTCCAATTTCTGTATTTTTTAGTAGTGTTCGTCCAATCATTAACAACGTTTAGTTATATTTTCAATTCACAGTTAAACACAAGTCTTGTGCTCTTTTCTTCGAAGTATATTGTTACTCTATAATTGTGTAGTGATACATTCTACCGATCGATCCACACGATCGCTATTCTCGCTTTCAAGTTCGACCAATCAAGATAGAAGAATCATCACTATCACATTAATTAGTCATAGATGAAGATGTCAATTTCGAAGACCAGAGAAGGGAAGGTATCACAGTAGATGAAGATTTGCTCAAATATCATAAGGCATGATGTGAATATGAATATTATTATTAGTTGATGCACAGCGAAAAAATCGCATTTACATAAGGATACAGTTCATGCATTGAATTTTTGCTTATTTTGTTTTACAAGTTGAAGGATCCTCTCGTTTAATACTAGGACGATTAAAATCCGACGCTGATTTATATGTATTAAATCGTTTCAAACACATTTAGTACAAGTAGACTTAGTCATTATTGTTTGTTAGGTAGGCTATTCTGGACCGTATTCTGGAAGAAGTTTTCCTCCTCTACTGTTCGCTCACCACATAGATAATTCTTTTCTCCACCTCGTTGAATCGAATCATCACCAAGAAATTATTACACAGACAGAGAAAGACAATATAAAACCACATGACCATCAAGCATCGATATCATGAACATAAACAAGAGGCGATGCCAATTTGTTAAATTTCTTGTTTATTTTTCGTAAATAGTAAAAGATTATATCTGAATATAACCAGGTAATATAATTACTATTCTATAACTAAAATTCTGCGATGCAAGATGTTGAAAAAATCTATTCTTGATAATTATATTCATTCTGCGTTAATGATAAAGATAGTCACTCGATTTTAAACTTTGTTTAAATCATTAGCTCATTTCCTTTTCAGATTATAGTTAAAAATACATAGATTGCAACAGACATTAAAGATGCTTGGAAGTCATAATTCATTTTTGTCGTTTACACACAATATAAACGAGGATGAGAAAAGACAAAATATTGTTGTACCATTGGAAACAGATGCTGAAAGAAGTATTCGTACTCGTACAGTGTAAATTTAGTTTATGCTCTCTAATTTTTTATTAAATAACTACATTTTGTGTTGTTGTTTTTCAGAAATCCAGTTGTTACTGGAACATCAGTAACAGCATTCACATTCAATGGTGGCGTTATATTAGCTGCTGATATATTAGGTTCATATGGAACATTAGCTAAATATCGAAATATTCCACGTATTCATCAAGTAAATGATGCAACGGTGATTGCTATTGGAGGAGATTTGAGTGATGCCGATTATGTTAAAGAAGCTATTGATTCAAAAGTGTCAGTACATCATTCTATTTCTAGAATTATTTGTAGTAAATATTTCTTTTACCTATTAGCGAAGAGGATCTTGTACAGGATGCAGAAAATGAAATTTCACCATTAGCATTGTATGCATGGTGTACAAGATTGATGTACCATCGTCGAACAAAATTAAATCCACTATTGACGAATGTTATTGTAGCTGGAATGGAAAATAAAGAACCGTTAGTTGTTGTTTTTTGTCATATCTGTTCATGCAAGTAAATAAGTTTATCTATTTAGATTTCTTGGACGAGTGAATGATAAAGGCTCAGCATATAAAGAATTTATAATCATGACTGGTATTGGTAATCATCTCGCACAGGTAATTTTTATGTAAAACGAATGATTGAGTACAATTTATTTGTCGTTGGGGGATAATTTGATCTCAAGTGGATAGTTTTAAATTCAAATATCAAGCGAATTTGACTTAATGTGGTCAGCATTAACTAGAAAATTGAAACTTTTGAGTTTGAATGAGTTTTCTTCAGAGTTGACTTTTTTCACATTAATTGTAGGGTTGGGTCCGTACAATATTAGAAAATTCACCTACATTAAATAAAGACGAAGCAGAAAAATTAATGGATCGTATTATCAAACAATTATTTTATCGTGATTGTCGAGCATTTGCACGAGTATGTGTTTCCCAGGATAGATAAGTGGATTCAATATCTATGTCTCTTGGCTTTTATCAATTTTCTAGTATCAAATGTGTATTGTAACAAACGATGGCGTTGAGTTTAAAGCAAAAGAAGTGACACCAGATTGGTCACTAGCACCAACACTGTAAGTCGCATTAACACATTGATGTAAGACTTTCATTATTCGGTTTTTATCGTCTTTTTTAACTGTTTTAGCCGTAATACAGAATAAAATTGATTAAAGATAGTGACAAATTTAAACAATATTATCCAAGAGAACAAGACACAGTTTTGATATTAAAACTTTTTGTTATTGTTTATTACTGTCTGCAGACTTTTCTTCTTTTTTTTCTTTGTTAATTTGTGCTCTTCTTTTATTATAAATAAAACAGCCTTTTATGAATCGCATTTTCAACTGCTGCTAGTGAGAAAGCGCGCGCTAACAAAGATTTTACGTCTAGAAATTTGATCAATAAAAACTTTCGAGTTATACATGATTCGTATTTTTCAAACTTGAACAATAGTAGTAACATCACCTTTCCTTTGTTCTTTATATTCATGGAAAATAAATATGATGAAAGAGCTTGCGACTCATTCAAATATTTCAGATGATGATTGATAACAATATACAAATACAGACATCAAAGAATATTGATCAATCTTCATTTTTGGTTTTTCTCTTGGTTCGTGCAAAGAAACTCAAATAGTGGTCGGTTAATTCACATTTCAACATTATTTTTTCTACCTAAAACAATTATAAATTCTTAAATGATGAAGAAATTTTCAAACTACTTACGAATTTAAAGTTATTTAAACTTTAATTTGGATCTTATCCTTATAACTTTTCGTTTATTTACATTGGACAGTTAGTATTTGAATTATCGTACAGATTCCACAACTGCCTTATTGGTTACTGCTTCGCCGATTTTACATGTTTTACTTTTGAAAAGAAAGAATTTGAAATATAAATGAGAAAACGATAACGAAAAAGTCACCGTCAAACCAAATATTGATGACAATTTGATATTGGGCATGTTGAATATTTCAAATAAAAAAAATTATTTTCGGTATGACCGAAGAATGAAAAACACTAAGAAAATGAAATGATTTAATAAATTCTATGAGAATAATTTATTAAAATCCGTCCAATTCATTTAAGAATATGTTTTTCTAACTCTATATTTTTATAATAAAAATTTACTATTTCATTACTTGCCGTTTGGTAAAACTATTAAAGTATGTCATATTTAGAGTTGTTTACGAATTACTGACAGTTTTCTCCAAGTCTAATTATCAATAAAATATATTCTAGTTTATAGAAAAACTCACTTCAAGGATAAGATAAATTAGCTTCTAATATATGAATACAATGTGTTTTTCATTGTTTGTATGTCTGTTTTGTAACTTTATTTTAGATAGAATTATTAACTGTGAGAATGAGCGGTAGATGATTTTTTTTCTACGACTCAGTGTTCTCCTTTTATATTTCAAATCATCATTTAGTTCATTTATTTTTCCATCAAAATTTATACAATGTAATCAAACAATCTCTCCATTTCAAATTAATTTGTTAAACAATAATTTACAAAATTTCTCACTTACACTATGTAATGTAACGTTTAGTTTATCGCTTCGTCCAAATAAACATTATTTATCAAATAATTTTTCTATTGATTTAATAAATGATAATTTCACGAATCACATTCTGTCACCATCACCAATTCCGTCTCTCTCACTCATTGGTAAGATTACAGAAGATCCATTATCATCTGTCTCTCTTACATTACTTTCTGATCAATTATTGACACTATTTATTTATGTTAATCAAACATATTACTACTATCAAACATATGATGATAGTAACAAAACGTATTATTCTTTAACATTTTCTCTGAAAGATTTGATTCAACATTATTCAACACAAATAAATGATTCTATCTGGTCAACATTGAAACAAGAAGAGATAAACTATCAAAAACTAGCATATTCCATAAGAGATTTACATTTTATTTATGAATTATTAACATTACGTTGTTCATCACCAACATTATCATCAGTTATAATCTCTAATTCAACATCCTATTGTTCATTAGCTTTAATATGTGATGTATATCTGTTTCGTAATGTTTTTCAATATAATTTGACATTAACACAAGAATATTTTGCCTATTTTATTCAACATTATAATTTTATTTTGAGAACATTAACTGATCACGAATATGGAGGATTTTTGATTCAAAAAATAATCATTTATAATAAAACAATGACAACAACGATGTCGAATATAGTATGTTGGAATATTATGTTTTTACTTTGACTATGATTAGATATGTAACAGTTAAAACTGTAGAGTTGTTACACTGGTACAGTTAAAAACGTTTGGAAAAAACAACAACAAACACAGTGTTTATATATCATTTTGATGACAAACTTTATAGTCTCTATGTTAACTAACGAGGGAACGTTTCCAACTGATAAATCCCTTTCGAGCCGAAACCTAGTAGACTATAGGTAGTCGACCATGCTGATTCCGAATATCAACATGGGACGTGTTGCTAAGCCCCCAGCAACTGGTTTTCTAGAAACTCCAGAAAATCTTCGAAACTTTTTTTAATAAGTTATATTTGTAGCGCGCGCATTTCTGATTAAAATGAGACATCCCCTAGCTGTACACGACCTTTCTTGAGAAAATTATAGAATTTACAAGAAGAGCCCTAAATTTAGAGATGGGCCGTAATACGTAAGCCTCGAAAGAAAGGAACGAACGATTATTCGTTATTCACTATACCAAACTATGTTTCATTTATAACGAGTAAAGAATATTCAAATAATGAGTATACGAATACACGTTCGGAAAGAAAGAGAAAAGAACTTAAACGTACGTAACAAACGTAATACGGATTGAACGTAACAGTAGTTTTCTCTTATATACGTTCAACGAAGAAACGTAAGAGCCAATGAGTAGGGAACTTCTTACGTTTCTCTTACGTTTCTTACGTAAGGAGCTCATTATTACGTTTAGTCGAACTACTTTCGTCTGTACTCACTCATAAATCAGTGATAGTATAGTTTGTCTTTTCCGAATGAGAACGAACGGAACTAAGTTATATGAATAGTCGACTATTCGTAATGAGACATAATGATGAAATGAAAAGAACGAAAGTGAGAAAATTCATCCTTCTGTCGCTTCGTATACTTCACATTAAACGTATTCGTTCTATTCGACTTCATTACGGCCCATCTCTACCTAAATTCCTTTTTCTTTCTATATCTCTGAGCTGACAATGAACATTTAGGGCTTTTCTTGCAGATTCTATAAGTTTGCAAAGAAAGGTCGTGTACAGCTAGGGGATGTCTCATTTTAATCAGAATTTCGCGCGCTATAAATATGTCTTATTAAGAAAAGTTTCGGAGATTTTCTGGAGTTTCTGGAAAACTGGTTTTCTAGAAAACCAGTCTTTGGAGGCCTACTAGCTCGTCTCATATTGATATTCGGAATCAGCATGGTCGACTATCTATAGTCTACTAGATTTCGGCCCGAAAGCGATTTATCAGTTGGGAACGTTCCCTCGTAAGTGTTAAAAATTCTTGCGATGAAAAATAAAATAAGATTTTGTTAAACAAAAAGTATTGATATATTTAAAACAAAACTAAAATCAAGCCAAAAATATAATATTTTAAGCGAAACTCTTCTTTTATTTACACATTTGAAAAGATCAGAAACTTTGCTTTTACTTATGAATTTTTTCCAACAGTTATGATCAATAATTAGAAGGTATAGCGGTAGGAATAATAAAGTAAAATAATTTGTATAAGACCGCAACAAAATACATATTAAGAATTTTAACTAAATTCAATAATTTTATTTGTCGATTTCGAGCTTTCGGTAC
>CAJNOQ010005033.1:0-16175 GCA_905250885.1 Didymodactylos carnosus | reverse complement strand
TCTCAGAGCAGATAGAGAAATGTGTCCTGAACATTTTTTTCCAAAGTGCTTTCCCTCGACACTAGAGCGCTTGCAGACAAGGTTGTAAAATACGGAAAAAAAGCGATTTTCCAGTCGAAAATTTTGCTTATGCTCTAATTCCGTCAAATCAAATGCTAATGAGCTTAAATTTTTACCAGAACTGTCTTGGTATTAGTACTATCTATGATAAAAATTTGAACTTGTTTAAGTTAAGCGTTCTGCAGAAATAGCTTGTTCTTTAGACCTAGACAAAAGATCATCGGCNTTCTTTAGACCTAGACAATATCGGGCGAAATATCGGGACTTTGGAAAAACATCTTTGAAAAATCGAAATTTGATGTTAAAAACCTGCGGTTTGCCGAGATCGATAGAAAATTGAATTCTGCATCGAGCTGTTGAATCAGAAAAATTGTTTAATTGACGAAACTGGCTGAATTTCAAGATAGCTTTGGGAAAAGGTTTTCCGAAAAACCTTGGAAAATTCGAGGTTCTGGGCGGTTTTCTCCTTTTCTATGCACTGCGGAATCGTCATGTATAGGTCATTCGACACAGAATTTCATTCTGCGTCGAATGACATATAATCCAGCGGATTTTAAAAGAATTTTCAGGTTTTTCCGAGGTGCGCTGACCGTTTTTGACAAGAGGTCCCCGTGTGTTTTCCATCATTTTCCCAAAAATTCGACGACGATTCAGGATAGTACTATGGGTCTACTTCACGAAATCATAGAGAGCCCTTCAAATGGACCATCTTCGGTTGCAAAACGGCCGATGATCTTTTGTCTAGGTCTAAAGAATAAGCTATTTCTGGAGAACGCTTAACTTAAACAAGTTCAAATTTTTATCATAGATAGTACTAATACCAAGACAGTTCTGGTAAAAATTTAAGCTCATTAGCATTTGATTTGACGGAATTAGAGCATAAGCAAAATTTTCAACTGGAAAATCGCTTTTTTTCCGTATTTTACGACCTTGTCTGAAAGCGCTCTAGTGTCGAGGGAAAGCACTTTGGAAAAAAATGTTCAGGACACATTTCTCTATCTGCTCTGAGAATTTAAGAAACATTTATTAAAGTTCATTGAGCAACTTAGTTCGTCCCTATCGTGCACTGCCTCATAGAAGTTTTTTCTTTTAAAAAAAATACTTACAGATGTTAATTCATCATGAATTACACAATTAAATTTCGAATCTACAAATAAATAACAGATATATACACGCTAAAAGTTGGATTCAATGTGTTCAATTGTATTAGTATCTTTCAGAAAATTAGAATTGATCATCGTCTAAGAAACACACATACTATGGCAATCAGTTTCAGGTTTTTTGTCCCGCGAACTCGTCCCAATCAATTTGTCTCGGTACTTTTTATCACAGAAAATTCATCTGATACAATTTTTCCTGTTCGTCATTTCAACTTGTCCGTGTATCATCAGATTCATTCAACAACGATGATAGCAAAATAGAATATAGATATTATCCTGTTTTGTTCTTCCAGTTTAGAGGTATGTATGTATTGCTCATAATTGAAAAGCGATTAGAACGGTCCAAATTTGGGATTTATATAACTGAACGAGAGCATGAATGTAATGCAAAAAAGCGGTGTATCGAAAACTAGATAAACAATTAAAACGTTTAGTAATGAGTTATGATTTCTAATTTAGTTGATGATCATGTATCTTGAACAGTACCAAATTCATCATTAGCTCAATTATACATGTATGTGATTCTTGAGAAAGAGAGAGACAAGATGTTATTTTCTTGATAAAATTCTCTTGAAATATTGCATGTATAAGAGTGAGTTAGTGGTAAAAACGCAGATCTACACAATTATATTCTTTTCTAATGTCAGAAGAACATAATCTTATTCTACAGATCAGATGGATTGACGAAGAGACAAATTGTATCAGATTAATGTTCTGTGACAAAAACTACTGAGAGATATTGAGACCATAAAAGAATGAGACTAAATTCTGGAAAGCTGAAATAATAAGTACACTCACTCATATTCAATTCAATTTTCTCATTTATTATGCAACATTCGTTCAACGCTTCTGTTGTAAAATTTTGAACACCTCCACTTTCGCTGGATGAAAGTTCACTACTACTATCATAAATACAATGTTTGATAATGAATTTATCGTCATTAGACGATGATGGCGATAAATATGTTTGCCGTTGTTGATCATCTTCAGTATTATCTTTCTTTCTGATTATATACGATTTTTCCCGACTACATTTTCGCTCATCGACTGTTAGTGATGATACACGTGTGTGGAATTTAGTTTCCTCATCTTTATTCATATTATTCATTTGTTCATCATGGTTATATGGAATCTTATCTTTACTCAATGATGAATGCCGAACAATCGATTGTGGTGTAATGTAATTAATAACGTTATCATCAACAACAGGATTTAACTGTCTGATCGGTGTTTCAAAAATATTGTGCTGTTGTTTTATTTTACTATTTTGACTTTTCAGTAGTAGTGGTGCCAGCGGTGGCGGTGGCGGTGGTGGTGGCGGTGGTAGTGGTAAGGACGATGTTTTTTTATCTTTCTCATTAGTAGTTATTGAACTAGGCAATTTTTCGAACAGTAACGACGTACTGTTCTTGACACCATCACCAACAGTTAAACTACTAGCGTTTTCCTGTGATTGTTGTTGCTGTTTAACTGAATCAACACCATTTGGTAATGTTATATTGGCTCTGTTGGGTTGATTATTATTATGAAACTCAAATATTCCAGAATTAAACAAATATGGTTTTTTATTCGGTTGGGTTTTGACTGATACGCTATAAAAGAAAAGCGCGTAAGGATGAAAGTGTTACAGCTTCTACTTTAAAACAAAAATCAAATATAGCCATTATACGACCACACACTCTTGAAAAATCAAAACATAAAATGTATTTACCTGTCGTTTACATCTACTGGTGGAATTAATGGTGGTGGTAATTTTGACAATTGTACTTCCTCATCATCGCGTGTTAACGAACATGAATCATTTGATGGAAGATGATTATGATAAAAATAATGATATGGTTTAGTTACTTCATTTTTAGCTACCGATTCTTTATCGAGATTATTATCACGCAACTGTATTGGACTTGTCGAACTATCTTTCAAAACGTGATTTCTTTTCATTTCATGTGTTGTTCGAATATTATCATAATTATTATCGTTCTTTCTGTTTCTTCTAGAATATTCAGATGATTGTTTAACTATTGATGCCATTTGTTCATACTGTTTTATTTGAAATGTTTTACGATGATAATAACCATAAATATTTTCTAATAAATGTGTTAAACAATTGAATAATTTTAACGGTTTACGATTATGTTGTAAACATTTTCTTTCATCATAATCATATAATTGATGATGATAATTATAGTTATTTTCATTATCATTTGTTTCAATAAAAGTTGGTATTCGATTATTTTGTTCATTAAATGTTATAGTTGTACTGTGTACATTTGTCAAATACGCTTTGACATGTTCAATTGAATACAGTATTTTATAATCTTCAAAGAGATCGTCAAATTCAATTTTACTAACGTCAGTATTATTTTGAAAATTATCTTCATGTGATTGAAATAATAATTTCAAATTGTGATACTCATCTGTCTCATAGTAGGCTGTCGTTGGTGAATTTGAATAATAATCTTCAAATAATATGGGAACTTTAGCCCAATGCCATTTAATAAAAAATAATTCCGTTTCGGATACATCTGATTCTTCATCATCATCGTTCGGCTTCTTTTTAAAATAAGATGGTATACCTTCAAAAAAACAAAAAAAAGAATTGAAATGAATAGTTACTTGTAAGAGCACACGTGTATAACGGAGATCGGCACGGGCCGAAAATTTTTGGCTCGACCCGATGCTGAAAGTTTCCGGACCATGCCCGACTCGACCCGACTGAACGTAAAAACTATCTGGCCCGGTCCGACCAATCGTGGAAGTTTTCTGGCTCAGTCCGACCACTTTACGTGATTTTCTTCTTGGGTCTGTTATGCTTTTGCTGACTAAACAGTGTAAATGTATTTCTCAAGCTAATATCTATATTTTTATGATTTCTCAGTACCGAGTGTACACATAAATTACAAATCCACGCATGCTTAAAAATTCTAAGTTCGGCCCGACCCGACCAAAATACTTTACGATCCAAGCCCGGTCCGTGCCGATCTCTGGTGTATAAGCAAGAAGAACTTTTTAACGTCATTTTCGACTATGATAAGAAGAGATATGACATCTCTCTAGAAAAATACTATTGTTTACCTAATGTTAATTGAAATCGTTTATCCATATCTAATTTCAAAAACCAATTAACATAATAAAATAATAAACATATCGGTTTAAAAATTGCAAATTCAATAATAAATACATAAGATAATAGGAGTGGACAATGCCGATAAAATTCATTGATATTTTTAACCAATGATAATAATGCTCGCGAAAATTTTGGTATAGTATAAAACCATTCTAAAAAACCTTTTGGCATTCGTAATTCTTTTAATAAATTGATATCAATATCAAATGTTAAATTTGTCGACTGTATTTTATAATCTTGTGATTTTATATAGGTAATAATTGTTGTTGCAATATCTTTACTTTCCAAAAATTGATAGAGTGCATTTTCCAAATTAATATTTGTTTTTAATTGTCGACGATCAAAATATAAACATATTGAACAATGACAATTATCGGAGAGAACTTTAACAAAATCGGGTCGTCGATTTTTTGGTATAATTATTGATTTTCGACCGATAAATTCAGATTTTATTATTGGTGGTAATGATAATTCTGCACGATTTTTGTTAGAAGAAGATGTTGATGTACATAATTTGAATAAGGGACTATTTAAATTTGAATGGTAGATGGATGGTGGTGGTGTTGGAGGCAATGAAGGAGATCGAACATAATTTTCACGAGATTGTTTAATGATCTGAGGAGAAAATGAAACACGTTTTTCTTGCTGTTTTGGTATTGGAGTTGTGAATACATCATCATTCAAATCGTGACATTCCATTCGATTTGTGTCACTAAAATTTGAATTAGAAGCAAAAAGAGATGGTGGTATTAATTTTTCTGATGTTTTATTCTTATTAATATTGTTAGTTAGTACACTTTTTTTCAATGAAGGTTCGATACTTTTTGTTAAACGTTCAAAATACTCCTCTGTATTATTATTAGTGTTTTTAACTGTTGCTGATTTTATGGATGTTAAACTAGGAGCAAAAGAAGATGATGATTCGGATGTTAAACTTGTATCAGTCAATGTCATAACTGATGATTTATCTTCGTCGTTTACTGAAAATATATTCGAAGTTTGTTGTTCGTTTCTATCATCAATATCAAATATATTCATTGAATTTTCACAATTATTATTAAAATTAACATTGATAAAATTTGAAAATAAAATATTTTTTTCATTTGAAACATAAAATCTAAATATAGAAAAGAAAGATAAATATTAGGCATTATATTCAATCTCAGAATTAAAGTTAGAAGATCAATTTCAAGTTTTTAATTAGAACTCATATCATGTTTTAAAGAATTTCAAAACGATTTGTTTTAAAGTTTATTTGTAAGCGGATTTCAAGCGGACTACGTTCTAGGAAATATATCTTTTTAGAATATTGTATAAAAGCAAATCTTCAGATTGCTATTTTTTAAAATAGACTTAAATCGAAATACTAAAAAACATTGAAATTAGTGCACAATACCCGACTTTTTCTTGTGGTGGTGTTGGTTGATCCCAATTGTTAACTTCATCTGTAAGAAGATTTCTTTCAACTTTAACAATTTTTTGTGGTTCTTCTTGAACTAATTGTACATCGGCTACTTTTTTTGTAGAGTAGCCATCATCAGTTTCTTGTTGTGTTTTCAGTAAATTCCACGAATTTTGCAACGTTGTGTGAATCCATTTGTCACTATTTTCAGACTGATCAATCGTATCAAATGATGTTGCTCGAGATATTTGACTTGATGTGTTAATTGTTCGTTTTCGATGAACTGGCAAAAATGATGTTTGCGTGGTTTTATCACTGGATTGAGAATTTTTATTATCACGTGAAAGTTGCTCTTGTAGTAGCGTACTTGGCAAAGGATTAAGATCTCGAGTTTGATCTTGTATGATTGCTGTTGTCGACATTGAATAATATTGTGATTCGGATGAACATGCGGATGAAAACGACGAATTACATAGCTCATTGTTGACTGATTTTAGATTCTCATAACTGGTAATTAAAGATGTTGGTAAAATAACTGGCGTCGTTAATTTTCGACTAAATTCAGGTATTATAATACCAAGATTGGAAGAAATTCTCTCTTACACGATCATGCATTTCCAAAAAATAACATGCAATTTTATTTAACCATGCAAATAGCCAAAGCAAAGACCAAACATCATGGAAAACATACCTTTTGTCCATTATTTGTACTCTGGAAGCATGTTGAGTATTAAATAGTCGTGATTCGTATGATCTTGATCTTTCAGAGTTTCCTGGTAATGGATGCGACGCACGTCTTGAACGATCAGCACTGTAATAACGAATAGTTTCATTTAAATTTGAACGAAAATCAACATCTCTTCGTCTGATTGATGACAATGATGGCGTTGATGTTTGTGTTACGGGAGTTATTGGCTCGTCTACAATGTATTCATGTTCATTCTTTATTTCCTCTACTGGCAATTCTGAACGATAACAGCTCCACTGTGACAGTATACTATTATATACTTGTTCAAATAGATGCGTGATACTTCGATCTTGTGGTAATTGTGACTGGCTTGGATGCCATTGAGGCAAGTAAACTGCAACTAACGTATTAGAATTTTCATTTGATGCTGGTACCTGTGGTACGAATGGCTCATTGCAAATATCGTCACTTTTCGGGGCGTCATTATTTTGCTCCATTTAATTACTTTTCTCTAGAAAAAAAAATACTTTGCATATTGAATGCAAAGGATTCTCTTGTGTAAAGGCACGAGATGTGATCGAAACTCGATTTTTACTCTTGAATTTGATCTATTAATACTTCTCTTTCTCATCGAGAAAACTAAAATTAGATAACAGCTTAATCTTACAAATAAAAACTGTTAATACTTACGTTTGTGTTTGCACTAATTGATTTGTTTATAGATACTGCAGTCTGCAGTGCTGTCACAATAGCTAGCTACCACACTCGAAATGCACATCAGCAATAAAATTCTTCTAGTCATAGTTCCCGATCAGGTGGGCGTTGGCCCTTCTTAAAAAATTTTTGATCTTTGGCAAAATCTTTGACCTTTTTCCACCAGCAACGTTCTGCCAAAAATTTCGAAACTTTTTTTTGCCAGCCACTTTCTGCGAAGCAAAAACAAAAGCAAGTAGCGGTATCACGACCGGCAGGGATTCTGAGAGCGCCCGCAATAATTCAGAAGTTTTGCTTTTTCCTAGCAGAAGACAACGCGAAAGGCTCTTCTACGACCTCTACAGCGGTATTAGTAGTGATTGAAGCTCAAATCCAAAGGTTGCGACATTCCCACTCTTAATGCTGGCACTATCTAAAACGTTCGTTTATTGACGACATGGGCAGGTGACGCCAGTTTCTTCTTAACATAAGAAATGGGAGAGAAGTAGCAACTTAATAGAGCCAAGAGAAAAAGGGAGGAAAACGATGACGTTATAAATGAACTCGTTACGCCTAGTGTATCCGAACCTCTATCAAATAACTAGAGTATCAGAGCCTAATTTCATTGGTCCTTACCTGTTGATGCCAGATACCCTTGTCTTTATCAAAACATTCTCTTTTCTTTTCTGCGCACGCGCAGATGAAAAGACCTCAATTCTATAATTATTCTAATCTGTGATGCTTTGAGTTGAAATCTACTATACAGGGAATTGACGATCATGGTATATATCTCACAGCAGCGCCACATGCAACGATGAAGAAAATGCGAAAATGATGGCACAAAAGCACTAAATTGTAGTTTCAAAATGATCATACTCCATACCATTAAATTAAATAACTAATTACTGAGATACTAAGTTAAAATGACCTAAGAAAGTATTGCATTTATTCGTCACTGATAGTATGAAATTGATTTTGTTAACTGTCAAAGTGTAATCTACCATCTATCTCTGTTCAAATGAAAAAAATGTTTTAAAAAGCTTCACAAGTGAAAAAGAAGAAAATAAGAGTGAATAATCAAAGAAAAAAAAGTCAGAAAAAATATTAATACAGACTTGTTGTATACATAACAACAAAATAGAATCTTATGACACAAACATATCTACAATAACAACAAATGATTGTAGAAACATATCGAGAGTATAATAAGAATACAAAACATGAAAATAAATATCCCTGAGAATGCATCTGTGATAAAAAAAAACAAAAAAATAGAGAAAAAGATTGACTACTACTTAAAAAAGATCTTGAAAATAAATAACTCTCATTTTTTTACCATCTATGCATGTCTTGAACGTTTAACACTCTGACTACTGTCAGTAGATGGACGTTTTCGAAGAACTCGTGAAATGGATGTAAGATGATCTGCTGGTGATTGTGTGGCTATTGCTGCCATAACCATCATTGGTCCTTTTAAAATATGATCAAAAATATATTTTAACGATTTAAATTCAAGTGTTTTCCAATCAATATTGAGTGCTTGCAATTCCAGTTGAACGTTTGATGACATAATAAGCGATGAAGACATTGATGAAGTTGATGAACGAGTATTGAATACGTGTGTTACTTCTCTAATATTTTTTAAATTAAGAACCTGACCACCGCCAGCAATTATTACCAAACTATAGGGAGTCGAATGGTCGATATCACACAAAAAACATACTTTCCATCCAGAAAACATGGTTTGTTTTGTTTCATGATTTGTATATAAACGCCATTGTTTTGCAACGTTGATCAATAGTTCAATTTCTTTTGTGTACTGTTGTTGTTGTGGTTGATGTCGTTGTTCAACAATATAATTAGCCCATTCGTATTTTTCTTCATCAATCAAATTATTTTGACGTTGACATTCATAAACGTAGCTTGGATGTAATATCCATTTACCAGCAGCTGAAATAGAGTCCAAAATTGACATGCCCGTTTTGCTGCGACATCAATCACAAATAAATACTCACCTATAAATGCTAATAATTTTTCTGTTTTTATGAATGTGCCAGTTATTAAATGTGAATAAATTGGTTTGTAGCAATTTGATTCTTCAACCGAACAAGACTTAAATTTTGATAATATTTCAATTGTTTTTAATTTTGTACGATCTGATAACGAACTGATAAGAAAATTTTTTTGTTCCGAGTCACTAACATCACTAATATTATCATCATTTTCCATCATTTGTGTCCAGTCATCGTTTTTTAATAATTCTCTTATACGTCTACGTTCAGCTAGTGTATTATCATCTAACCATTCGACAGTGACGGCAGATGAGACATGACGTGTTTGTGCTGGTGGCATGAATGCGGATGGTGATGTTTTCCCATTAATTGTAGATGATGATGTTTTTTTGAAAATACGATGTGAATTTGTTCCTACTGGAACAACATAGGCGGGTGGCACTGATATTGTAGAAGAAGAAACGCACGATTTTGTATGCAATATTTTCATTTCATGATCGATATCGGTCATTAATTGATTGACCATTATTTGTGACTCTGTTGGTGGCAATAATTCACCAACGTTATATAATTGTGTATCTGTCATTGGAGTTGGAAATGATTCTTCTTCTTTTGTAGGCACAGTCTAAAATAAATCATTAAGCAATGATAAATATTTTCTCAATTTTTTTTCTTTATCTGTTCTTTTCTCAGCTTACTTTATTAACCACTCCAAAATTACGAGTATTAATTTCTGTTTGTTGCTGTAAATATATTTTTATTCGTTTGTTGTTTTCATTTGCTAATTGATCATATTTTGCAGTTGTTGCATTTACTGTCAATAAAAAAATGAGTAAATTTAGTCTAGTCATTCATTGAAGAAATTATTCGTAAGACTTACAATCAAAATCAGTATGATCATTTTCTGATGAGCGTTTTTGATATAAAATTGATTCTAATAACCAATTAATGTTAATTACTTGTACAGTTTTCCATCTGAGTGCATGTTGATATTTTTTACCATCGGCACTTTTTGTTATTAGATGCGTTGTTGCGACTATTCTATCTGAGGTATTGTAACGATTTAATGTTTCACTATAATCTGCACCAAAATATTTACATAGATTAACAATTGCTTGTCTATGAGAACCGAGATAACCACTAAGGGCAATCGTACAATCATTTAACATTGTTCGATTACCATCATTATCTGATAATAATATCAATGGTTTGTAAAATGGACACGAATTTGGATCAATAATTTTTTTGCACTTATCACAATCTTGTAACCAATGAAATGTGACTAGATCAATATTATTCTGTTTAACATCAAGTTGATGCATATGTAAATACAATAATTCTGGTACAATCATTAAAATTTGTTTATCAATATTTGTTGGTTTTAGCGATAGAAATGAATTATATTCATTTGTTAACTTTTTAATATTTTTATAGTGTTGACTGTCTTGATCAAATAATGTTGACGTCAATAATACATAATTTTCCAAAATACTGTTCTTATTCTTTTCCTCCTCCATCAACGGCTGTTCATTGCCTGTAATCACATTCAATGTTCTACTGGTACTAAGGTCTGGTGTTTCATCAATCATCATTGTTGTTCCTTTTCTCGATGGTGTATTACATTCATCCGTCGGAGTAAATTGATGTGTATAAAAAACTTTATCTTGACTTGTGGTAAAGTGAAAAAAGTCTGTAACTAATTTTTCTCGTGTTTCACTTTGAAAATCTGCATCTCTATCCGTATTATTATCGTATGAACAATATTCAATATTCTCTTGAAATCGAACATTTTGTGATTTTCTTAATCGACGTTTTTGTATAGAAAGTTGTTGCACTTCTGGTTGTTTATCGTTGTTGATTTCAAATCCATCACTTGTTTGACCTTGCATACATTGTTGCTGTGCTGATTTTCTTTCTTCGTTAACACAAACATTTTGTGAATTTATTCTTGGTGATCGACGACAACCATTAGTGAGAGCAGTCTTTGTGTGTGAAATCTAAAAAAGAAATTCAATCATTATACAAGACTTTCAAAAAAAAATACTAATTTTTATGCAAAGAAAATCATTATCTATAAGTAGAGATTTTTACCCATCTCAAGTGCCATAAGAAAAACGTTTATTATACGCTGATCTTTCTATTTCACGAAATAAAAACGTTAGTTTCTTCAAATATCTCAAAAACAACGTAAATGATCTTACTTTAGAAGGAATTGTCTTTAATAATGGCTGTTCATTTTGTTCTTTTGTCTCAATTTCTGTTTGATTCTCAACTGGTTGAAGTATATTAGCTGATGTAGTTGATGATTGTTCTTCAGCCGATATATTCATTAATTGGGAACTATAAGTATTGCTTGATTTTCGTCGATTTAATTTTAGTACAATTTTTTTCTGTTTTTGGCTTGACTGTTGATTTGATGATGATGATGATGATGATGATGATGATATGTTTTCATTATTTACTGCTGGTAAAACCTGCAATTCTGATAAAGATATATTCTGTGGCTGAGATTGAAATGAAAATGTATTCTCTGTTGATCGATTGTAATGTTTCAATAATGATTGTGGTGAGAGTGTATATTCAGTTAATAAATTTGGCATAATCGATGATGTAGATTTCTTCTTTTGTGATGATACACAAGACATGGATGAATCCTATTAAAAAAAATAATATAAGACAATTATTATTTACTTCTAAAAGATATAAATACTATTTATACATACAAGAAACGATTGTTCAACATTAAAATTTGACAAAGGAAGATTTTCGTCGGGTGTTGTGTATACTTCATATGTGTGTTGTTTATTTATCTTCTGATTCTGTTCGAAACTAGAAAGTAGTTACGGTAAAATTTCTAACTTAAGCAGCTGATATTCACCAAAATTTTATAGCATCTATTTCTTTAATTGGTTACTACAGAGCTTTTGATGAATTACGACGTTAATAAGATATCTCGATAGCTTTAGAAAAGCCGTCATTCTCAAAATATATATTAAATTTTACAGTTATTTTTCCTAGTAATAGACTTACTTAGAGATGTTGCGAGCTTATTTTATATCTTTTTCAAACTTTCTTATGAAACTCTGAAGTTTGACTAGATGGAAGTTTTTCGAGTCACTAGACTAATGTACCGTACATGTTTCTTTACAAAATAAGATGTCGACGAACTCTGTAATTTTTACTTGTAATTCAGTGTTCATTCAGTAACAAACTCCTGAAAGACATTATTAAAGAACAGATACAGAATGCCAATACAAGAGCTCTCGGAACTATGTGATCTCTCATTTTATAGGAAAATATTTACTCTATATTTCAGCATGCTCA
The DNA here is from genome assembly GCA_905250885.1 of Didymodactylos carnosus. Taxonomy (NCBI): domain Eukaryota; kingdom Metazoa; phylum Rotifera; class Eurotatoria; order Philodinida; family Philodinidae; genus Didymodactylos; species Didymodactylos carnosus. Next base: position 3,709 of record CAJNOQ010005033.1, on the reverse strand, counting down.
AAAAAAACTTTGTTTCTTCTTTCTTTCGAACTGTGTACTGTCTTCTAGAGATCGAAAAACCCTAGTCTAGGCTCTTAATATCCCTAGCCTTGATGATACTCTTTTATTTACAAAACACTCATTTACTTGTTTTCCAGACGAAGAATATAATCCGTTTCTGGAACAACTTCTCCTTTTTCACAACATTGTAGTAACCATTCCGAACTCACAATATGACAACTGAAAAACAGATCAAACAGCATTTAATTAACTGATGGTGACAAACTTATGATACTAAATTACTCGGGTGCGATAGCAGACATATTAATATAATCGGAATAGGATTCAGAACCGTATATAATATGTGTCGTTAATGAATTGAATGAATCGAATCTATGTAAAAACAAAATAGACGTTGATGTTATTTTCTAATCGATTATTGTACAAGACTAATTTTTTAGAACAGAAGAGTTTGTTCGCTAAAATTCTGCTTACTCATGGTATATGAAACTATTTTCTGAACATAAAGTAAGGCCTATTCTATTGTTAGTTTTCTGGTTCAACTATCTCTTTGTTTACTTTTTTCTACCTGACAGCACAACCAATATCAAGAATTTTTCGTATTTTCATTGTTAGTATTGTTGGAAATTGCCCAATAAAAATCTAAAATTCATCACTAATCCATATTTAGTTAATTACAAATATTAATCGATCTTACCTTCAAACCATCGAATAAATCATTGATTTTTGTATAATCAACTTTTTCAAAGCGATGCTGAAAATTATTTATTTCCTCAATTGTTAACAATGATTTTTGCCGATTAATAGATGATATTGTTTTCATATTTGATGGCAATGTCGTTATTGCTGCTGGTGGCGGTAATGGTGCTGATACTGTTTCAGTAATTTGATCCTCAAGTGGTTTTTCATTTTCTTTAAAAAATAATGAGTTTGCTTTAATGACTTCTTACTTTTGTCTTCTACAAACCTTTTTCATTTGTTTGTTTGATTGTTTCCACGTTATTGTTTTTCCACAAATATTTATCGGGACGTAAACAGTAACCTGCTTCACTACTGTCAAATATCCAATCAGAGTTTAAAACTAAAATGTCCCATTTCAACGCATGTTCATACTTTTCACCTAAGAAAATAATAGTAAGAGATATCATAATTATACTTTCTTATAGTAATTTTATCTCTCCTACCTTTTGGTTCTCGACAAACGAGATGCGTACAAATATCACGATCTAAATCTGGACAATATATTGCACCTGTAAACATAGCAAAACAAAACATAAACTAAAATGATAAGAAATGTTGAATCAATATTTATTTTTCATAAGAAAATTGATTATCGCAAGAAAAAAAAGCTACAAACGTATGGACTATAGGCTATTCAAACGTGTTCAAAAGAATATCTTAAAATATCCTTTTGAATACCTTCTTTTTCCAGATATTGTTTAAGTGTATTTCGATTTTGAATTGTAAAACCTGATAAACACACGTAAAATTTGTAAAAAATTGGACATTTAAATTGAGCAAAGACAGAATCGGTAGCTTTGATTGGCCTTGAAATAAATAAATAAAAATAACTAAAAAAATAACAAGAGAAAGAATATATTTACTTTTGTCCAGACAACAAAAACACACTTTCAATCCATTCTGGCACCATCACTGATACGTTGTGTTCAACAGCCACCTTGAATAAAAAAAATAAACAGTAAAAATAAAAGATGTTTACTAAAAACACAAATGAAACACATACAAAATATTTTTCAGAGCCACTCTCTCCACAAATGAGATGTGTTACATTTGAATTAAGATTTGTTTGAAATTTTCCACCCATATAAGTTACACATCGTCTAATTGTTTCCTGAATAGAAAAAAAGTATTCAAAATATGTTCGGTAGCAAGTAAAAATTGAAATATTACTCGTTGAGTTTGTTCAATATTTGTGCAGCATATAACAAGTGATTTCATTGCTAGTGAATATAACGGGTAGGAAGAGAATGGTAGTGTAGTATTTTGATCTATACATGCTGATATGAGTTGTGCACCCAGTACCCTGATGCGAAATAAAGAAAATAAGAATATGTTCAGATTAATTAACATTAAATTTAAGTTAATGTACACAATTTTACTCACCATGCTTTATGTGTCTTCAAATACTGAAATAATTCGCCGTTAAACGGTTCAACAATAAACATTTTTCGTTGAACATCAATCATTTCTAAACACGTTTTTTCGTCAACCATACTTGGTTTTAAATTGCCACTTTCCAACATCTAAATATAAAATGGCAATAAAACTAAGTGAATTCCAAATGTTATTGTTATTGTTGGCTTACTTGAAATACTTCGTATAATTTATCCACTTGCCAATGAGCATGTTCCGGTCCCGGTTGTAAAACGTATATAGATCCAGAACGAACATTTGTTTGTGTATTGCCTCCAGTCATCTAAAACAAATTGATAAAAATTAGATTAACAAATTCATATTTAGAGAATGAAAACAATTATAAAAAAAAATTGCTCCCAATCGCTGACGGTTATATTCAAACAGTATGCTAAAAATGAAAAACGTTTTGCTACTTTAATAAGAGTTTCTAAACAGCAGCAAGAGTTAATCTTGTTTGAAGAAAGAAAATCGACAAAAACGATCTAATTATCGTGCACAGCAATTGCAATAGAAAAACTATCATAAATGCTAAGGTTAATTAGGTTAGAAAACATTCAGATGTACAATCAACTTAATCAACTTTTACTTTAGTCGTATTTTCCAGACGTTTTTCAAAAGAATTACTGCTACAATCTAGATTATGAACTTTATTGTGCATCCGTCTATTCAGTGAAGATCTTTACATCCTCTCTATAAACACATATTTCTAACAGAGTCCATTGAGAGTATGTAATTTTTATTGATTTATGCTTATCGTCTTGTGGAGTGAGTGTATATTGATTGGTCAAGATGATGCTGTAAAATGTACAAAAACTATAGAGCTAACTATCGGGCACCTAAAGACGCCTAATGCTGTATGGATGACCAGCAAAGAAGCCTAGAACATACCGTAACCAAGTATTAGTCTGTGACTAAGATCGACTGAACGGTCGAGACAGAAGCGAACACTGAACTGGTCGAACAGTTACTCTGTGCAGCACAGGCTTAGTCCAGTTGCGTTCCATCTAAGAGCTGAGATGTAGATCCTTTCTTTAGCAACAGTTGGATATCGAAAGCTCTTAAAGATAGTTTTTCTATTGATACTAGAACCGTTTCATACCTCTTGACCAACAGTCTGACTGATTGATTGGTAGATGACTTGTAGTGCTAATAGTACTGAGGTCAAAACTAGACATCCATAAATTTTACCCATAAATCTCTACTATCACCGTAAAATTTTCAAATTTCACGTTGATAGTAGAGATTTATGAATGCATAGTTTTGACCTAGTACCGAATATCGCCGTTCATGCTAATTATACTACTAAGATCCAGGAAAAAAACTGTACATGTATAATTAGTAAAAATGTTAGTCCAGAAGAATTGTAAATCTAAATATGGATGGGCTAACTTGCGTGACATTCAACTTCGTGTTATGAGCGCAATTAGCGAATAAAATAGCACGCTCAACAACTAAAAGGAACATATCCTTCGTTATATTGATTTTATACAAGGAATATGGTCGAAATGATGCTAAATCGTTCACTCTAGATGCATACTATAAATGATAAAAA